>OOFC01013439.1:23211-33856 GCA_900323345.1 Pseudochromis fuscus | reverse complement strand
TCTCATGTGGATTTTTTTTTTTTTTTTAAATAATATAAAAATATTTAAAAAAATCAATATTACCATGGGATGGGAAAAGCCACCAAACTTCACTCAATTTTAAACAGTTTTTGTGAAAGCATATAGAGGCAAAAATCTGGCAGCGTTTCAACACATTCTTGTCTAATGTTAATAGAGTCGTCACCGTGCAGCACGAGCAACAAAGTCAAACTTGTAAAAACTCCAAAATTGAAAAAAAGAGAGCGAGTGGTCCAATTTCAACTTTTAGACTCCATCTGAAATTCTCTTTCTCCTTCTCTTCCCCTCCGCCTGAATTTAAATGAGACGTCTGACTTTGAAGCTGTTGCCAAGTTGCTTAAAGTATGTCAGTGGGTCTTTGCCAGCAAGCTGAAAGACACCTTGAGATTGGCCGAACAAAGAGGTCGGCGGGGTCCACAGCACCCTGCCAGCCAATGCCGCCACCGCTGCACCGCCATGTGTGTGTCTGCGTATCTGTCTGTCTGTCTTCTCTGTGTGTGTGTGTGTGTGTGGGGAAGTCTCAAAACCAGCTAAAGGCCACCACCTGCATTGTTCGGCACTGAGGAGCGCCAGCGGCCAAACCCAGCGGCGCTGCTCGCTTTAGTCTACCCGGCAACAGACCTGGCCCGTGTGTGTGTGTGTGTGTGTGTGTGTGTGTGTGTGTGTGTGTGTGTGTGTGTGGAGAGGTAAGAAGAGGTCAACAGAGGTGAAGAAGTGAGAGGTGAGGAAGTGGCATGTCATTAGCACTTAATAATATCACGCAGTGTAAACAGATAGCCCCAGCTAGCCAACAGGTAGCATTCAGTTTAGGCCCCTTTCACCACAGCTAATGTACAGTAAACATCACAGAAACGTTTGGTGAAAAAAAAGAAAAACAGGGAAAAAAAACAGAAACCACACCGCTGAATAACAACCACCACAAAGCAAAAGAAAAGAGGAAGAAGAAGCAAAAGCTCAGAGCACGTTGGTAGCATGATGACTTACCCATTTTTGCCTTTAGTTTCCAAATGTTTTTCTACTCTGCAGGCCCTACGGTGCTTTGGCAGAAGGTATAGGCAGGCATGTCCACTGTGGCTCATCAAAAAAAACAAAACAAAAAAAACCATCTCAAACATGCAACTACAGTAACAAAAACCACCCGAAAGGCAGCTCGGGGAGAGGGTGAGGAAAGAGTGAGACAAAAGAAAAAAGGCAAAGGGAACAGGGAGAGAAACTACTGAGGGGGGAGGGAAAAAAGTAAACGATAACACAAAAACACACTTTTTTGGGGGGTGTTTTTGCAATTTCGGTTCACCGCACCACTCCAGTAGTATTAATAACTATAAATAAGCGAGAGGTAATCTTTCAGCCTGTTAATTCTGCAAGCAGCTTCCCTGCAACTACGAGCAAATGACAAGCAACATCTGTTTGTAACACGGCCAAGATCCCAGCCTTACAGAGGAAAAAAAAGAAGAAAAAAAACGGTAAAAATTGGCTTGATTTTTCTCTTTCAGTCTTAAACTGCAAAAAGTCTCGCTGTCTCTTTGACTCCCTCTCCCCTCGCTCAGCTGAATAAGGCAAAACAGAGAAAGAGAAAAGGGGAGTGTGGAAATTCAGCGAAGGGAAAAAGCAGCCATGGAGCCGTCCTCCTGTCACCCCTGAACCTCTCCCCTTCCCTTCCTCCTCCTCTCCCTCCTCCTCCTCCTCCTCCTCCTCCTCTTCCTCCTCTTCCTCCTCCCTGCATACTCCTTCTTCTTCTTCTTCTTCTTCTTCTTCCCCTTCTCACTTAACAGGGACAGTAGAGTCCAGGTGTAGCTACTACTCACTCAGTCCTTCTCTTCCCAAAACGCCCCACTACTCCGACACATAAACACTTGGACACACACACACACACACACACACACACACACACACACACACTTGTATCCTCGTCTCCCAGAGCGTCCCACACAGCCAGAAGCAGACTGACTGGCTTGCACGTACACACAGTCGTGGATGCACTAACAAAAAGTGCATATACAGAAATACACACACACACACACACACGCACATTTCTTGGAAAGCTTCCCTGCACCAAAAACAAATACCAATCTTTAGTTAGCCTCAGCTGCGAATAGAAAAAGAAGGAGTCATTTCGGGACTTGGCTCTGGTTTACCAAGGCACAGATACAGACCATTTCTCCATATGCCTGCCTTTCACAGCTCGGGAGCAGCTCCAGATTTGACTGTATCATAATACTGCGAAAAAAAGTCCTCTGTCACTGATATCTTTTGATAACATCCAGCTCCAGTAATGAGACCGTGAGAGCGGCCGACATTCGGCAAAAACCAGAGACGCTGGACTTGGTATTGTCGTGTGATTGGTCTCAGAATTAACAGGTGAGGGTGGTGCGCTTCTCCAAAATGCTTGTGACAGCACAGCACGTGAACTCTGTTCCATTATGGGACTTAAGTGGGTGCGAAGTGAATCAATACAGCACTCAGAGACGGAGAGACAGCTCCAATTTAAGCTGCAGGAGCAGAGATACACATTCCTCACTGAGGGGCTGTTTTTTCACCTAAATTAAATTCAGGCAGAAGGTCCAGATACCTCCTACAATTCAAAAGTATAATATGAGCCGTCTCACACACAGCAGTGAATGAAGAGCCACAGCGAGCTGGACGCACTAAAATTAGCTCTTTTTCTCCCTCATCTGTTTGGTATTCTTTGGTATGAGGCGTCACACTCTGGCTGGTTTGGTAAACAGGGGCATGCTGACATCATGTTACAGGAATTCTGGGTATTTAAGTGTGAAGAATAGATTGTCTCAAAATAAAATGCATGTGGGGTAATTATGGATCCCTTTGCAGTCATGGGCAGTGACCAAAGTTCATAACCAAACAGCCATTTTTAATACTATCACTGTCTCAAAGCTTTGACTGCATGTGGTTTTATCTTTACCCTATCAATAAAAAAATTGGGTTGTAATTCTCCCTATTATGGACCATTATTTCATTGGTTTTCAAAGATGAATCCTGACCAGTCTTTGAGAGAAAAAAAATTAAAATTTAAAACATTTTATTTTTTTATGAAATCCCATCCACATTGCAGTGTGTGTACACCATGGTATTGATCAAAATAAATTAGTTATATCACACAATATATGGAAGGACAATGTGTCCACAATCTGAATGATTGCCGCATCATTTTCAGATCATATTGTCATGAGGTCATCTGCAGAATGTGACCAAGACAAACAATATACAGTCCATACGTGGACCGTGGAGACTCAATTCATCCTTAGTAGATTTGGTTAGATGAAACAAATTCTGGTGAGATTGCTCTGTTGTCACTCCCCTGCAAACCCCGCCGTGCACCACACCATCTCTGGTGCAGCCTGCCTGAAATACTGAGACTACAAACAACAACAAAAATGTCCACAAGCACCAAAAACTGGACATGTCAAATCAAATCACAGGATTTTTACAGCCACATCTTCAACAGATAAAAATAGAAAGAATGAGATGATGCCAACACAATATAAACATGAAGCAAAGTCGATACAGTGCTGGAATAATATTTAGTTTGATGAGCAGATACAGTGCAATGAAAGAAATGAAAAAAAACAAACAAACAAACCCAGTGATAGGTTAAAGTCCACCTGAAGGGAAAACTGTCTTTTTAATCCTTCTAGATATTAGATGGTTGTATTGTTCATTTAGTAACAACATTAGCCCAAAGAAATTACACATCCATGAAAATAAAATTTAAATCCATTTGTTTTTATTTTAATATCATAATTGAATCAAATTTTCTCCCTTAAAAAAAAATCATGACATCCGTCATCGTGCCCAAAGCAATTTCAGCCAATAGTATCATTACATCCACCTGTCAATCAATCTACTGTAAGCAGCACAGTTCTGAGTACTGCCACAAAGTAGCAGCTGTAATCAGCACTTTGTTGGAACAGTATCACTGTGTGCCGCCTACACATCTCGTCTTTCCTAGAAATATGTCATAATACAGAAGTTATCGCAAAATAGGTGGACGTTAAGGGGAAGTGGGTTCAATGAGCACATTTTTCCCAGCACACAACATTGTTTGAAAGTTCTGTTACAAAACATTTGTAATAAAAATTGTCAAGTCATTTTGTGGCATTCATCTGCCATTGGTTTGTATTGGTTGGCTCAATCTTAAAATGCCAGGACTGAATGGATCATTTTCAACCACGAGTGTGAACATGCTCTTAATGTCAACTGATTGCAAGTTTACTCTATAAATCCTTACTGAGAGCATATGTCACATCTGTGTACCATCTGGTTCTCATCGCTGTATGTATTAGCATGCACACTGATGAGCTAGAACATTACGACCATTTCTTTACTCTGAGCTGTTGATCATCAGAATGGGTCTGACCTACCGAGACCTGAACTCCACAAGACCTCTGAGGACATCTTGTGGTATCAGACAAGGTGTGAGCAGCAGCTCCTTTATGTCCAGGAAGCAGCAGATTAGAGCCTCCTTGGCACTTCCCCTACACCCTACACCCCTACAGACGCAAAGACCCAGGTGTATGTTCATAACCATTTCGCACACACTAGAGTCTTTCAAGTCTTTACACCTGCCTATACATCACTTGTCCAACATGTGGACTACTGACGGAGAACTGACGGTTCAGATGCTGCTTAATTAGTTTTATCCGTCTTCTACACTCGCTTTATCCTGTTGATGGTTATGGGGAGCTGGAGCCTGTCACAACTCACATTAGGCTACAGGCAGGATGCAGCCCGAACACATCACCAGTCTATTGCAAGACTGACACAGAGACAAACAACCACCCACCAGGGACAACATGGACATGCCACATAGGAAGGTGCCAGCTGAGGTTCAAACACAGAGCCTTCTTACCACTGCACCACCATGTTGCCCCATCATTTTATACATGTCTATGGCAAGACAATCAAATTGCATCTGCTTTATCTGTGAGTGGTCATAAAGTTTTAGCTCACTGGAGTATAATCCTAATGAAGACCTTCAAGACTTGATGCTGAATCACCGTCTTTGTGTGGATGTAGACTTCAGGAATGTATTCTTTAAATACTGTGAGAGAAACATACTTGGTGATCTGCAACCAAATCTTCCCACACATCTACTTTTAAAATCCTTAATTAAATCCTTTAACAGGTCAAAAGTCCTCCAATATCTATTTGACCCAAAGAGAAAATCATTTTGGTCACCACGACCACCACAAATTTGGGGAAAGTTTGTGGCACTGGTGTTAAAAAAAGGTTTGTTTCAGAAGGAGTTGGAAGTTCAAAGTGGTTTCTGTAATCCAACACCAGCACCTCTACACCCTAAAAGTCCGCTCTACATTATGACTTTCACACTACATGACCACCATTATTTGACTAAAATGTTATTAATCTATGCTGTAAAAGCTACATACAAATATTTTATTTTTTTTCATTAAGGAACAAGCTTGTCTTCTGAAAAGTTAGTATGGCTACATCAATGTAACTGATTTGCTGTCACTTTTAGTTATAACAAATTAAACATTAAAAGACAAATTCACCATATTCAAAACTCAGGTCCACCTCATGCCTCATCAAAGGGTTTGCACATGACAGGGAGTAATGATATTTAACAGCAGATATGTTCCAATGGTCAAGAATCCATGTGTGCAGTAGTACTATGTCTGAAGAAGAGCTGCCTCCATGTTAGACTCAGTACATTTCGAATGGGCAACTTTGATATTTAGACAGAAAATATGTGAGGAGCTCGAAGAGAACCCAGAGCCTTGTACCAGACAACTATTGTTAATGCTTTGTATGCTTTTCGATATACACTGCAATAATTTGACACTGGATGTTCAACAAGCTGTTGGGAATAATTCAGAACATTCAGAGACCACAGCGTGGAGGTTTACTGTGGACACAGACGCTTCTCTCATGTTTCCATTCACAAGGAGAAGTCACTTCATCTTTATACTGGGTATATATTTCCTCATTTTGGGACATCAACGGTACAATATAGCCACTGAAAGACAAATGTATGAATATGAATCTTGGTGAGTAGCTGACTGATTTGTCCTGGATTTTGTGTGTAGGGCAAAAGTTCCTTGTCCATCCTTCAGTGGCCTTGTCTTACTGACTCTAATGCAACCTCTAGCAGGGAAGAAAAAACAAATACATGCCTTAAACTCTAAGTAGATCCACAATAATCTTGCTGTAATGAAATCTTACTGTGTCGAGCCTTCAGCCCGAGTCAGGGTTCATGAGATGTGTTTGCTGCAGCCCTCGTAATCCCTTCAAATTGCTTTTTATGCATAAGTGAAAGTTGTGTGGTGCCATTTTGTAGATCATGGATTATAGTTTCTAGCCTCAGACGCACCTGGTGAACCCAGGTTTGAGTTTTACTATCTCTGACTTTAATAATGGCTGACGAACAGCTCTCTGCAGACTGTCCACTACGGGCTACTTTAAAGCGTTAAAACATTATGGCATGACGAGCTCAGCTGGACTGCCATCGTGTCACTCTAAGATTTCAGCATTAATCCTCATTCAACTTTTAATTTTAACCATGAGCTCCATGCAAATGAGGAACCTGCAAGTGCGCTGCTTTACATTTTTGTCGAAGTTTGCTGCCACTTTCTTTCATGCAGCGTGAGCAGCTCGTCTTTAGCGTCTTCGGGTGCAGAATATCACCCCTTCCCAAAATTTCTGTGTCTGCACCCTTTCCATCTTCTCTCCTCTCTTCTCTCTCTTCTCCCTCCGTCTGATATTCTGCTCACGCACAACTGCGGCAGCCCTCCTCCAATCGCTGGCATTAATCCACACCTCAGACCCCCCAGACACACTGTCTGCTCTCCCACAATGCACCTCAGCTCCAAAACTTTCCCAGACACATTTGGCCTTCTCTCTATCGCTTACCTCTCCCTCCCTCCCTCAGCCCCCTTTCCTTTCACTCGGTCTCCCCATGGCTCTTAATCGTCCAGTTTCATTTGCTCTGCCTCTTTCTTTCTCAAACTCTCTAAATTTCCCCTTTCTTTTTCTTTATTCAGCCACAGCCTCTCTGACAAAAGTATCTCCTAATCTTCCCTAGAGTCCATTTGACATAAAATGGCGGCACTGCAACCAACCAACACTGGCCATTGGAGAGCAGCGCTAAACTCCACCTCATTTGTTTAGATTTGAGAAACATTTTAATGTCACAGACCCTGAGCAGACCAACAGCACAGACATGGATTTAACTGCATTTGGACAAAATGGGGGTACAAAACCTGTAATTCTTATTGTTCAAAAATGTATTTTAATGAAGCGTTTCTGACTCTTGACCTCATTCAGATGAAGAAACAAATTCATTTTTCCTCACTCTAAAAACCACTTTCTCCTCCATCTGTATGAAGTGTAATTAGTCAAATGTAGACATCATGACATTACTTCAACACATTTCCGGCACAGCTGCAACAGTCTGACAGATTTTTTTTGTGAGACCTAAAACATCAATGACAATCGTCCCCTATTGTGTCCGCCTCTAAATGGCCTCCATTCGTTGCCATTTTGCAAAAAAAGAAAAAGTTAAATGAACAAAATCCCACAAAGGAAGGAAAGCAAGGAGATGACCACAGCACCCTCAATAAACCAGAACATGGTGTAGTGAAAAACAGTCTTATTCACCACATTTTACATTTCAGATGAACATATCTGAATGATTGAAACCTGTGAAGGTGAAGATAGCTAAAGACTAAAATGGTTAAAAATCCAAAACCAGTGCTGCAAACTTTGTGTATTTTAAAATAGATGAAACCAGTCAAATATTTATTAAAGTGGGATCAGAGGATAAAGTCATGAAAGCAGAAGAGCACCTGCTGGAGGCCACCACAAAATGAACTTATCAATTGTTTTCCTAATCTTCGTTGAGATGCCAAGCTCCTTAACATTCTTGTACTGCACGGTCACTAATTTATTGCACGGTCACTAATTTATTCTTTGGCAGCAGACTCCTCGGAAAGAAAAGAGCCCTCGGCAAAAAGGGCCACTAATCAGCATCTGTTGGCTTGGACTGGTAGTCTCCCCTCTGACAGTGTTTTCCTCATAAGGGTTTTAACATTTATCTGTGATCTCGTTTGGCTCCGGTCTTGGGAATATTTCTGTTGCACTGGGAAAAGACAAAGCTAAGAGGATTGAAATTGAAGCTGCGGGCAGACGTGATGGGAAGCACAGATAGAAGCTGGAATGACTCAGTCCTCCTGTTAGATAAAGATTCATCCAAGACGCAACTAATAAGGAATGAATCGTATTGTATTGAGATGTGATTACAAGGGGACTTCCACCTCTCCTCTACCCACTTACACGGTATTTTACTTCTTTGGACGTTTAATGGCCAAACATTTTATTCCATTTATGTGATATGTGTTCTGTTCAGAAAGCTATGATGAGCCAGGTGAAGAAATACAACAGTATTTCTAGGAATTACCTCTCGAAAAAGCCATTTTCCTGTCTGTCCTGGAGCAGAAGCCTGATGGACATTTAGGTCACATGATGTCAGTCATTTATTCATTGAACCTGTTGCAGTTGCATCTTGCTTTCATCCTTACACCAGGTTTTCCACTTATTGCTTTTTTCTTTTCTTTCTAATGTTCAGTGTGTCCCCTCTGGTGTTTAAATGTGCAAACTAAAAATGTAACCAATTGTGTTTTGTTTGGGATGAGGTAAAGATAACTTTAGTAACTGTTGAGTCATCATTCAGTAACAAATAGTTGTTTTTGACAGCCTGTTGTCATTGTTTAATTAATTATTTTAAGCATTTGTGGGTTTGTGGGAAAAAATTGAAAGTGATTTAGGCTTTACCCCAAATCTTTATCCTGACCTCCAGGTGTCAAGAGCTCAGTGTCAAACATCAATATTTTCATGGTAACAATGAAAATACTGAAAGTACTTATTACTTGATCAGACAGTTTCTAGGTTATTTGAACATGATTTCAGTTTTCTACTCAGTTGACTCAATTCAGAAAAGTGCTGACATCGAACATCTAAACCTGCAAAATCCCACATTCAGTCTTCTCTTCTTTTATACTGGCTGTGTTCAACATCTGGTCATAGCAACTGTGGTGCAGTCCAGGAAGGCTTTGGTCCTGGTAAGTAAATGATGAATAAAGTGGTAAGGATTAGGCAACTAGAACTCAGATACATTTTTATTGCCAGATCGTGACACAATGTAAATTTGATTCTCCTGCAGGAAAGCCTGACTCAGCACATTCCTCCACACCAATATGAACCACCACGTACAGAGGTACCTCAAAGAGCAATATCACTGACTACTGCTCGTTGCTGCCTCCAGAAAATTCCTGCCTCCCATTGACTCCCATTCAAAGAAGAATTACATCTCTCTACAATAATTAAGTGCTTGATTCTGCTCACTTTACATATGAACAGAAAAACATGGATTTGAAATTATTGTACATCCATGCGTCCTTTTTTCTTAGCCTAAAAGAAGCTGTGGGATAGATCCACATAACTGCACCTCAGAGTCAGAAACAAACAAGACAACAATGACGGAGGTTGTAATAATGGACCTGTTGAGAAGGAGGCAAAATGGAGGCATTGTGGCAGTGAAGTAACATCATATACACGTTTAAATTATTGGCTAGAGTGCCCTCAACATTCCCAATAGTGCAGCTCAGTTTGGTCCACATCTGGTGGCTCCCGGAAAACAAGCACATATACAGACGCAATGAAAAGACAGAAGACTCCATCAGTATCTGCATACACATGTAAACATAAATGAGCCTGTGTAAAGCATTTGTAAGAACAAATTACAGTTTCAATCACTAAATTGATGATGATGATTTGGATCTTCTGCTGTTTATAGTTTTCACTAATAAGACATTAGTATACAGTGTAGTGCCGAGGTTCAGACTGTTCCAACTAAATACTGATTACTACTACAGCTGCTACTACTCTCTGTCAGTGTTTGCTGGTGGTAATCTGAGCTGAACAGCAGATTGATTGACAGGTGGAAGGAATGATATTATTGGTCCAAAAAGCTCTGGAGGGGATAAAGAAGGTGCCGTGATATTTTAGTTTATACCAGGAGGTAAATGTAATTGAACTTTAATACAAAAATAAAAACAAACTGAATTTTTGTCATTTTGTCACCATCGATAACCAAGTGAACAATACAACAAGTGATGTGATCTAAAAGGATTAAAAAGACATTTTTCATTTCACATTAACTTTAAGACTTGGCTTTTTTTAGGGTCTTCAGTAAGAAAATAAATCAGGAGTTGTCAAAGGTATTGTTTTATTCTCAGCGTTAAACCTTTCAGTCAGACATGATGTAATGCGAGCAATCTGAATCACATCCATCACGTTGGAGGTGGTTGAAGACTTGATGACATCTGTGTATACCACAGAGTCAATATTGGCTCTGTGTATCGGCAAACAGATTCATCGGTCTAACCCTGCCGCCCAGCCTTTTGTTTGCCTTTCTTGCCTCCTTTTGTTTCCGCCATCGCACCAAATGCTCTCTCGTTTTCTCCTCCTCCCTCCCTCCTTCCCCCTTCCTCTCAATCCCTTTCGCTCTCAAGCCTTCGTCGTTTCTTCCTCTTCTCTCCATCTCTCTGCCCATCCCGCCAACCCGGCTCCCCCTCCCTCCTCCCTCCCCTCT
>OOFC01013439.1:0-23185 GCA_900323345.1 Pseudochromis fuscus | reverse complement strand
GCTGGTGCTGCCGCTGAAGGCTGGGTGCCATTACTGCTGCTGTCTACTGCTTGTCTACAGTGGGTGTCTGACAAACACATCTTCATAATGATTACAGCTCCGTTTCTGTTTTTATTGTCTTAACAGACTAATTTCACTTACTCCTGCACATTTTCTTTGCCTCTTCCCTCCGAGGGGTGATTATCTTATTTGCCCCACCGTTCGGTCGGAAAATGTGGAGAAATAAACTCAGAATAGAAAAACAAATAATAAACATAAACGTGTCGGCCATTTGAGAAAAAAAGGACGATACAACGCTTTGATGAGAGGAAGGGGGCATTTGCACTCCCACTCAGTCCAATCAGATGTCATGGGCCGATAAAGACCAGGAAGTGGAGGGTGTGTGTTCGCAGCTGATTGGACGCTGCTGCAGCAGTGGCTCACTTTGTGCCACTTGCCGATAAGCTCAGTGAAAGCAAAAGGAGCAAAATCAAAGGCTGCTGTGTGGAGCAGAGACAGAAGCTCCAATAACACTTCTGAAGCAGCATTCATGATAAGAACAATGAAGATGCGCTAATTGTTCAAATCAAACGTAATATTTAACGGTGCGTGTGTGAAGTTAATAACAACTTTGTATATAAAGACAGGTGATCATATTGTACAACATTACTCTGAGCTGTCTATAGAATTATTATGGTTCAGACTGTTACAATTGAAGGGAAGAGGAAATGTGTTTATAAAAAAATAAAAGCCTCTGCTGGAGGACGTTATTATTATTTTATTATTGTACAACACCTTCAGTCATGATAACAACCAAGGGAGCTGTGTGGCTACAGGTGGTTTGACTGTATGATACGCTGAGCAAAATGATTGGTGTTTGAAACACATCAAGGCTGTCATTGCATGAGCTTTCATTTTACACTTGACCTTTCACCAGAGGGTCCGAAGTTAAGAGAAAAGAAAGAAAGAAAGAAAGAAAGAAAGACAGAAAGAAAGAAAACATTCATAACTGACAGAAAGGGTGAACTATAACTTGTTGCAGTGTAGATAAAGATCCATCAAAGATCCATTTTCTATTCTATAGTAATGAAAACCTTGTCTATAAAAAGAAATGATACACAGCCAAGCTCAAAGCCAAAACAAGAACTTTTCAGGTTTTGCATTTTGTGAAACTGAATTAAAATCCTGGGTGCTGACTGGCCGGCTGGTAACCCTTTTAACCCTTTTAAAGTACAGATAGGTGTTTGTTTTCTAATTTCATGCAGCAGCATTACCATCATTTGTGAGAACTAGCCAGTGAGCTCAGAGGTAGAGTTAAAATCTAATGTTCCTCATACCTGCATAAAACAATACACTTTACAAACACAATAACAAACACGTACTCCTTGAAGATCTTATAAAGCACGGGTTACAGCTTGAATAGATTTTATGATTAATGCTGACTCTTAGACCTACAACAAGATGGAGAATAGCTAAGCAAAGTAAGCAACTCCTGTCTACACAGATTCAAGGGGTTTTTGAAGGGAAACAAATCACTGTGTTGCACCAAAACTCCACAGTGAAACACAATACTATACAAAGTTAAAATGTGACAGTTAGAGGAGTACGTCACCGACCATTAAACACTGTCCTGGATAGAAATATTTTGCGGATAAGACAGCAGGTATAAAGCACTTATTATAATATGTGTGTATCACACATTTCAGGTGAAGTGCAAACTAATCACAGTCAGTGTGTTTTTAAGCTGTGATTGGCCAGCAAATATCAAATCTGCCTGTGAGCAGAGTTGTGCAGGGTTTTTGAGGCACACAGCTGCATGCGACCAATCAAATCCCAGTTTGTTTTTTAACCGCTGTCCAATCAAATGAGAGGACTTCAGGTCAACTTTGGAGGCAGTTGCAGATTGGAGAAGTCTGGGAGGCTGCTACACAGGGAGTGTATGAACTGCAGACAGCGGAGCCGGAGCACTGCAGGTCACAGTCCAGCCCAGACGCTGGTCTGAGACCTGCTGAGGCTGCTGAGGGCCTCATCTCCCTTTACAGCAACCAACAAACACCGTCCACCTCCACAGCTGGAAATACCAATGAAAAGTCTCTACCGGATGTCTCACCTGGGGCTTCTGAAAACTGTTACTGCTTTGTTCAAATTATTGTGAGTCATGTGAATTAATCTCCTTATGATTCATCTCATGTAACAACCGTTATTGTCTGTGTGATGACACAGCCACTGATGGCCAGTTGCACCAACCACAGCCTGAAAACTCTTGTTGAGTAACAGTTGAAGTTGATGTACATGTGGATTAAATATGTTTTTCAGTGATTGTTTGTTTTAAATCCCTAAAACACGAGTGTAACTGTATTTTCATTTTACTGACTGATCGGCACCACATTGATGTGGATCAGTTGTTACAAATGAGCACTAATGCAAAAATACAAAATAAAAGAAGACTTAACTAAAAGTGCTGCAGCACGTGCTCTGTAACTGTAATGGGACTGGTTTGATTCTGCGACCTGCTGCATGTCACACCCCTCAAACCCCATCATTTCCTATCAATCCTCAGCTCTCCAATGAAAGCCAAATACATGAAAAAAAGGCATTTGAAATTTAATTATGTAAGTATCATGTGGAAAAACTCATGTTATTGGATTTATCTTGTGTAGCAGCATTTTCATGCCATCTCCTGTTAGATTTCACTTACACTTGTGTTCTGTTTGTTGTTGAAGATATACAATGTTCCAGGGTCAGTGTCTTTATCCACCGTACACCAAACATCCTAAAAAGCATTGTAGTACCATACCCATAATATCTGCACTTTCTTGTACTTTAGAGGTAAAAGAAAGGTGTGTGTTTGTGTGTGTGTGTGTGTTGAAACATGTTACTTTTAAAGACAGAAATTCTCTACATTTGGCATTTCTGACTTATTTTTACCTCCTCTTTACCTGTGATATAAACATTTATATGTTTTCAGTGTCTATGACATGACTTAAGTACAACAGGTCACTGTGAGAGGAGGGTTAAGCCATTTAAGTACTTTAAACTCTAATTTCTCTTTGAGGATTAATAAAGTATTGACTGATCTGTTATTACACAGAGCTGGATACCTTACTCTACTGTAGTTGTGTTGCAATACATTATCATATTACCTGGCAAATTATTTTAGAGATGGGGTCAAAATGTACTGGAGTAAAAGTATAAAATGTGATCAAAGTACATGCCGGTACCTTAAAATTACAGTCCAGGAGTAAATGTACATAGATACTTTAGGGTAGGTTTTAGGGTGTTATATCTGTATAGACAAACACATTTCAGATTTAATTAACCAGAAGTAGCAAGTGAAAGAATGAAAACAAGTTCATGTGCCTGAAAGTGGATGCTTATTTTATTATATTGGATTCTCATTATTTTTTTTTAAATAACACTGTCTTCATCTTCTTGTTGATCACACTGTTTTTCCTCGTTTTTTTTCCTTTTCTGTAGTAGATCTGGAAGTGTTGTCTTTAGCCCTCTGACTATTGGCTGCCTGGTAAGATAATGACTGCTTGTTCAGTAAAAGGCTCCTGTGACACACACTAGGTGAAAGGTGCTTTTTAAAAAGATCCATGTATGTTAATGTGAAGTGAAAAGAAACATTTTAGTTATCTATTAATGAAAAGTAAATTACAGATTGTTACATGGGTTCATGTTGATCACCACTGATGTCATGGTTTAATTATTTTGTTATTACTGACTAACCTATGGATTTTTTTTTTCTGGATTTAATAATTAATAATAAAAAGCCCATTAAAAAAAATGCTATCACAAGTGTATATATTCAGATGGATTTTTTATATTCACAATAATTTTATTATTTTTGTTTGGGGAAAAAAGCCATTTTTCAGTAACTGATGAATCCAGATGAAACAATTGTTTTATCTTTTCAGTTGTTATTATAGATTAAAAGAAATAGCAGCATACAGGTTTGTCACATGCAGCTCTACACTGTAATGTTGTTCAGTTCACATTTCAGTTCACCTGAAGATTAAACACACAAAGGCACATCATTTTAACGATGTGCAAAAAAGAGAAAGAGAGCATGAACTGAATCTAAAAGGTTACAGATATAATACATGGATGCTGGTTTGGAAAATGCTACTTTTGTATCTGAGTGGGAAAATTTCCATATTAAGCATTTACATAATATCTGCTTCTCAGCACTGTGTTTTCTGATCAAATGGTGCCATATTTTTAAAAAAATTGGTTTCTCAATTAAAATACATTGACGTGGCTATAACATGTAACACCTGAATCAAAGAATGTTAAAAAGGGATTTCTTTATTTTAGTGCAGGGATATTTTAGTAGTAAAACTCAGGTATGATTGGTAGGTGCTAAAGAGATTTCAAATTAAAGTATTAATTAGTCAGACAGTTGGAAGTTAAAAATGTAATTGTTAGTTTAGAGTCTTACATCAGATCTTTTTGTATTTTTCAAACCAAAAAGAGCTTCCAAGACTTCAAACACAGTAAATTTGGCTCCAAACTTTGAAGGACAAACTGAGGAGTGCTGACGGTAACTGTTTCTTTTTCAGTGTGTGACCCGGCTGCTTTGTAGATCCTCCTCATGTGTTTTTATGCAGGATTCAGAAGTACTTGAAGTAACCCTGCACTGTCTGTCCTTCTCTCTGTCTTCCTCCTCTACTCCTTCCCTTTCTGTCGTTTTCATTTACAGCCCACCACCCCCACCCCCTCCTCCATGAAGGACAGCCGCTGTGAGCTGACAACCTGGCTGCCTGCCATTCGTTACTCTGCCAGTCGATTTTTCTGCCACTCCCCATCCCTCTCCACACACACACACACACACACTCATATGCACACTCCGCACCCGCCACGCCAATACCCATCATGCATTTGTCAGACACTGTCTGGGTGCTGCTGCTGCTGCTGCTGCTGCTGCAGCAGAACGGTAAGATGGATACTGATAAGATGGAAGAGAGAAAACCTGTGCTTTTTGTTAGACTGTATAGTCTAACATGAGTGTTGTTTTACTGCTGCAGGGACAAAGTAAATCCAAAATGAGTTGCAGCTGATTTGTTGCATCTCACAACAGAAACTGGAAAATATCGTCCACAATCAGTGGCATTGGCATTCATCACAAAACCCACTGTGACATTTGTGCTACAAGTACGCTGACAAAAATTCCAAAGAGCCAGGAAATCTGGCATTGACCCAGAGAGAGGAGCACAAAGAGAAATGTCTAATTGTCAGGGACGGGTCTTCTTTCAAGGCCAGAGCAGACTGCAGCGAGCCAGAGACAAGCTTTTTTAGAGAAGGAGGTGATCCTTGACTGCAGTCTGTCAACAAAATGATCAAGATGAACACCTGGGAGATGACTTACATAATTTGACATATATTCCAGACCTCAAGATGTGCTGTTTAACAAGATAATTTATGTTATTTGTTTCATATGTGAATCCTCCTCATGTTTTGGTTCACTGGTATATACCTGGGATTCCCAAACCTTTCAGCCAATGACCCCTAAAATAACAAATGCAAGAAACTCATGACCCAATATGTTGTAATGACCTCAGGCGTCACGTGAGGAACCAGAAAACTAGAAGCGGATGACTTCATGTAAATGCGTTTCGTTTTACATTGAACTAACCCGTATTTCCTCATATAAAAAACAGCATTCATTTCAGAAGTGGATCTCTAACAGTGGCCTGTGCAGTGAGCAAATAAAGGCGTGACCACAAGTTGAGGATGGGAGGGAAAAAAAGGTGTGAATTAATCAAACATATTATGCCTGCAAATATTTCACAATAAAAGCCCAGTTAAGAATGGATGAGTTTCTGTCCACTTAAACACTAGTGGGCTTTTAGTTTGAAATACCTACAGGATGTGTTTAGTTTGTATTCATATCCAGTAATCTTAATGTTTGAAGCTTTAAATTAAGGCTATGTACTAAATATAATTAATTAACAATATGAAATGAAATTAGAAATAATAGTGTCTCACTAAGCTGAAGAAGGTATCTTCAGTTTAGTTGAAATAAAGGCTTTACAGTAAATACAAAATCCTGCCCTCCAACTCCAAGGAAAAATCCCACAGATTGTTAATAAAAATTTATTTCTCAGTTGTAGCTTTTTTATGGAACACAAACTTTCAACCTTGAGGCATAAAGGATGAACTGCTTCCTGGATTTGAACTGATTGTTGGCACTGGCAACAACATTATCGCAAAGTTGTTAAATCGCAATCCCATTGTAATGAAGGGTTATTATTCACCGATGCCTTCATAATGAGCGAAGTCACTCTGAGTGGCCTCCTCGGTGTATCCAAATCAGGTCTGTTTTAATCAGACTGCCATACAGTAATAATACAGCAGGAGGTTTGACTCAAGCGTTGCCAGAAAGCCTTCCCTGCAGATCTGAATGGCACAAGGCTGCAGGATGTGCTGAGAGGCCGTCATTACAGCAAAAGGGTGGCCTTTACTAAATAAAACAAAAGGAAAGGGAGAGGAAAAAATAAATGAATGACTACTTATTTAGTTATGAACTTCACATGCTGTGTTCAGAAACAGGAGCAAAGATACTACACATCTGCAAGGATCAGTTCAAGAGGAGGAGAGAAGAAAAAAAGTGTCAAAGACTGATACACAATGAGGCTTGTTTTATACTTTAAATATTTTCTTACAAGGACATGTTAACAAATAGCCTTTTGTTATTACTTAAACTGTATGAAATGTGTGTGCCAGAGCCTCCGAAATGATGCATTTGCAAATATGATTTTCTGATCTCATACATAGTTCCAGGAAATGTTTGAGGCACTGGGGGGTTGTAAGTTGGCAACATCATCCAGTGTGAGTCTATGATGTTTAAATGTATGTTTGAATCCACTTCTTAATTCACACAGCCTCTTTGAAACCTACACTCACGTCTGGCTGGCAGAAACTGCTCTTTTTGTTCCACATGGAAAAATACTGGCTAATAGACATTGGAAGTATATTATATGTGTGCCTTAAAATATAACTATGTGCATAGGTTGTGTGAGGACACAGTGTAATTTATGCTGCTGGATTGTGAGTGGAGACAGCCAAACAGAGGATTCCTGGCCCGGAGAGAAACATGCCACAAATTTTAGAGGATGGCTCGGCTGCGCCTCCAGATGTAGGCAGAGCAGGAGGCTGCATTACTTATAGAAAATGAGCATAGGGAGCTGGAAGGAAGGGGGGAGGGAAAAAGGATATATTCTGGGATGAATGAAACAGATGATGAAATTGGAGAGACGTGGAGATGGAAAGAGGAGGGCAAACTGTACAGCAAGGAGGCAGAGGGAGAAGTAAAAGAGGCACTGGAGACTGGAGGAGGTTGGCAATGAGAAGAGGAAAGGAGGAGAAATGCAGGTAGGAAGTGATGCAGGGATGGAGAGTCTCCCTGGGAAATATCAGCAGTCGCCTGGATGACATAGAAATTTTCGTATCATGATGCCAAATAATTTCAGGAATTGTCCTTAAAGGAATAAAACCAGTATTTTGCAACATAGTGAGCTGAAATAGATCCAGCAAGGTAAGAAAAATTAGCAGAGAGAAAACAATATTAACACGTACACCTGCCCACACTAAAAGACAACCTGTGCTGTTCTGTGTAGCATTTTAAACTTGTGTTTTCCTTGTATTCCTTTTGTAAATACTCTGTGCCTTTTAACACCTATTAATAGTTTGTTTTTGTTTGTTGTGATTTGTGTGTCATGTCTTGTAGTCTTGTCTTCATGTCCTATTAACTGTTGTACTTTTGTGTATATGTATTTTAATGCTTTTTTATTTCATGGCCAGGGGACTAGAGATGAAAAATAGCCTTTTGGCTAATTCTGGCTTTTTAAACCATGTTTTATCATGTGTTTTATGAAATTGCACTGTCCCCTTCAAATAAACTAATCTAAATCAAAATCTAAAATATACGTTGTAAACAGAACAAAGGCTAAAGCTTAAATATTATGCAAACAATTTGTAGCTCAAATTCTTTGTACTCATCAAACTGAATGTAGTCATGTGACCTCAGTTCTTCTACTTTCAAACATGGATGCTCAGTTAATCTGCTAGAACTGTTGGCTTTAAAACCCTGTGTTTGTCTGACTACTCAGGTTTCTCGTGTTGGATCGATGTTTTAATGATGACTTTGCATAACCAGATCATAGCAATTATTCCAGTGAAGTAATCAGTCAGTCAAGACCTTCATCCATATTGGGTGATTCTACACCTCATTACTTTCAGCACCAGCTTTCATTTGTAAAACAGCAGTTTGTCCTAAATGTAGCAAAGCCGGATGAAAAGGAGGAAGGAGTCAAGAAAAGGATTTTTAAAGCCGCACTCAAACAGCGTTTTATCTCACTTCTGTAGCATCATCCATTTCTGGCAAAATCAGATGGTGTAGGCTGGACTAATACATTTGGAGCAATTGGATTGGACAATTGAAAGACAATGAAATACCATTGCTAGCTAGCTGATGTTAGTAGATATCATTCGTAATGTGTACTGTGGTGTTTCTCCAGAAAAGAAGCCAGTACATGTGCTGCAGTTTTCAGTCCTTATTGTAAAAACAGAACACAGCTACTGGAGGTCGTAACCCAAGTGTACCTGACAGTAGAAATATTGTAGAAAGGAAGAGCATAAAAAACTTGGACTGAATTATTTTTTAGTATGAGTGTGAATCAGTATGAATAGAAATGATATCTAGGGTGTCACAAACTGGCTCGTGTCATAACTGCTGCAGCGTTGATGAAAATTCAAATGCAAATAAATGGTTGTTGCCATCTGGATGGACGAGAGAGACAGAGTGAACCACATGCCAGCTTTTCCTTTTTTTGAAGCCTAATATCTATTTAATGATTAAATGATTGTCAGATGGACCACCAGATAACTAATCAGAAGAACTGACTTTAGCTAATGATATCAGAATGACTTGTGGAAAAAATGTATTGACTCCATATTTGATGTTTGAAAATGAAATAGGGTGCAGGCTTTTACACCCTTTAAGCAGCATGTAAAAAACCAACAGCACGTAAAGCAGGGGGTGGTCTCAGGCGTTTGGCTCATCAGGATGTATTCAGGCACTCTGGCTGTGATGACCCAAAAGAGATGATGTTGTCATTGTAGAATTTATTAGTCCTGAATAGACAGTTTCTACTTAATAAAAAAAAACAGCTATTCTTCTGTACCTGAGCCCTGCCATCTTCTCCACAGGCAAACAAGCTGTAAAACGAGACGTCTGGGCAGCCAACCACAGCACACAAGCTGTTTTGGCTTGAGGATTGCATCTACATACAGCTGGCTGACCAGAACTGTCAACAGAGTGGGCTCTCAGGGCTGATCTTCACTACTTGTGTAAGCTGTGGACATCAGGATGAAATGATGCAACCGAATGGATGAACTGGCTCAATGCCTCCAACTCATACAAAATAGTAATCAATATTTACACTAATATCATCAATAAAGCAGTAGCACACCTGTCATTTTAAAAGTGGACAACACTAGCTGGATGACAGTTTTTCATGAATTGCCGATATCAGCCCTTTTTAACGGAAACTCAATTTATCACCAGGGAGTGTTGTACAGCGGTACTTGTTCTCCAACTGTGAATCATTTATCATGCAAAGTACTCAAGTCCTCTGGTGCATTTGGCCATATGGGAACATTGCGATGCACTTTATTTCACAGACAGATGAACGGGTGAGGGAAGCAAGCAGAGACCAGAAGGAGGAGGGAGGAGAACAGCGCTGTCTACGACTTTCTCAAGCTCTTTAAGTGCACAAGAAGAACGATGATTTCTTCTGCCATATCTGCAGACAATATCTCTGAGGGGTATTTGGCAAGGAAACATGAAGGAGTGATGCAGTACCCCCATGTGTTGGTGAACAAATTACCTTTCATAGAAAAGACTGCATGGAGGGAACAGCTTTCCACTCAATGCACAGCACTTGAGAGCTATAGACTGTCAAAAGAACGACGGAAAACACACCTGATGGTGATGAATATATGTGAACGGTATTGAGGAACCGAAAAAAGTTATTTGAATGAGACTAGTGAAGAAACAGTGGTCGTCAAAGTGAGCTGTCAGACATCCATACCGTCAAGTCTTACAGATGTAGAGAAAGTAGACCGACCTTAGACTGTATAAAAAAGGGCATAGCTACTGGGGCAGAAAAGAAGCAATACCACTGATGGCCACTAGATGCTGCCTCCAAAAAACTCCAATTGACTTCAATTAAAAAAAGTTATTTTCAGCCATGAAATATTTAGTCCATGCATTTTTTTCCACAAAGCATCCTGATGTCATTGGGATTGGGGGAGGAGAGGGGAGTAGTAGGGGGTGGGGGTATGTGTGTATGTGTGTGTGCATGTGTGTGTGCTTGTGTGCTTGCTTGTGTGTGTTCGTCACACCATGTGACAAGTGTTCTTTCTTTTTCTTTTTTATGTAAAGCACTGTGCCACAAATTCAATTGTGTGAAAGGCGCTATATAAATAAAGACTGATTTGATTTGATTTGATTTGATTTGATTTGATTTGATTAGCTAAAGTCAGCTCTTCATATTAGTGATGCAGTGGTGAAAGTGAAAATCATCTCATCATTAAGCAGATATTAGGCTTCAAGAAGAGAAAGGTTTAGGGATGTGGTTAGTTTGATTGACAGGTCTGGTCTCCAATGAATTAGGTGGTTTGGAGGCTCATTCACCAGTGAACTCCAGTCTCATACACATTGGTCAGTGTCCTGGGATTCAACGGTCAGACCCACCCTCCCTTCATATGCAAATATGTTCCACAAACCAATGGTGACATCACATTAGCTTTGTCAGTTTTTTATATACAGTGTCTGGACTGGACACATGGAGAGAAGAACAGAGGGGTAACAAAGCAAAACTTTTGAATAAAAACCTGAAAAGCCTCAAATACTTGACATATCCAATCGTATTCAAGTCAATCTTCTGCAATGAGTTTATAGACGTTACCTTCAGAAGAAACATCATTTCATGCAGATCATCATCCACTATTGAGGATTTTAAACCAAGCCGAAAGCCAGCTCAATGTAGTGATGGAGTGGGGTATTTGCCTTTGACACTATTGTCTACAATACACATCTTGTTTGATCATTTAGTAGTTACCACATCCTCAGTGAAGTGGTTATAGTGTTTACCTTTATGCTGCCAAATGCATGTATTTCAAGACTAGGTCTAAAGTCTTAAGTGAGTCTTTAGTGAGCTGGGCCTTTATTTAGTTCAGCTGCAAAAGGTAACAGGCCTCTCACTGAGGTCAGGTTGTATTGAGGCTGGGGATGGGAATCAAAAAACGGTTCTTTTTGAGAACTGGTTCCCAGTGATTCGATTCCTAGAAAGCATCAGGCAAGCAAACACCTGACGATTCCGCTTATCGATTCCTCTGATGTTGCAAATGCCTGATGACATCACAAGCAAGAAGTGTATTGTGGTTCTGAACTTTTCCAACATGGCGTCAAGGCAGAAGCACTGTAAAGTTTGACTATATTTCAGGTGAAAAGATGATACCAGGGCTACTTGCAACACTTGCAAAGCTTTCTTACGTCCAATAGGCAGAAACATCTGTCAACCCAGAATGCAATTAATTTGTGAAAATGTAACGTGTTTGATATGTTATAGGTGAGTCTCTTCCAGGTAAAAGCAGGAGTGGAGCTAACATCTCGGCGTCATCTGCTTTAAATGTCAAAAGTAACAATAAACTCCTCCAGGTCCCGTCTGTTGTGTTTATGTTAGCTCCATGTTAACTTCCTTTCACCGTATGAATATTCTCCATCTCTCATTCACATTTTAGACAACGGTGGCTGCCACAGTCATGCTAGCTCAGAGGCTGCAGCGAGTAGCTCTTGCTTTCATAATCTGAGACTGCATGCACCTGAGAAGAATGCATACTAGATATGCTGTATCTTCTGTCCAAAGATGAAGATATTAAAGAGTTAAAGCAAACAAATCTATTTGTATCATTTCATTCGCTCACCCAATGAGAATCGATAAGAGGATTGACAAGGAACCGGTTCGATAAGCAGTATCAATAATGGAATCAGAATCGATAAATTCTTATCAATTCCCATCACTAACTGAGACAGAATATGAAATGAAAGCATTCAAATTGTTGTATGCTCGACTGGCAATTATGTTACGATTATATTCTAACCCCACTACACACACACACACACACACACACACACAAAAACACAAGTTAATATGGTTAGTCTCCTAAGCACGATTCAATTTTAAGATAGCCATTTGTAGATAAGAAACAAAGTCTCAGGTACATTTCTGACATTCTGGGTAAATACTGATGAATTTTCTTATATGTGGCCTGTAACAGTAGCACAAGATCCTAGAAAAACCTGACTTAATACATTAGTATTCATCTTCTATTGTATTTATTGAGTAAATGCTGATGTAATGTCGGATTTGTAAGAGGAAGAAAGTCTTTTTAAGCCGCATACACTTTAAAATTAAAAATAAAAAACTAAACTATTCAGGTGGAGCCCTTCAAAACAGTTGGATGCACATACCTGCTGCCAAAACCTCCAGTGTATTTTAGTTTTTAATTTCTTCAACTTCTTTACCTCCTTCATCTCTTAGTAATGTTACTTGCCTCCAGCCGACCTCAGTGTGAAGAGTTTAATGCTTTAAATGGGACTAATGCTGGATCCTTATTGCTCCCCAAGAGGGTGTGAGCTTTTACTGCCCCCCACTGTATGCCCCTTCTGAGTCCTCTCCGGGAATGCCATTGGTATGAGGTAAGAAATATTTGTACTGTACAGCACCTTTGGGCCACACACACAAGCTTGTATGGTGGGCTTTGTTTGTATTGTGAACATTTTCTATTTGTACAGAGCTGATAAAAAGTCCAGCCTTACACATTTCACATTAATCCCAAACTATCGTCTAGCTTCACAAAAATAGACATTACCAAATGATGTCGCCAAACTCAAATAGAAGTCAACTGCATAAAGCTGTCTCGGTCTGAAACATCTTGGACTATACCAAAGCCACAGATCTTCTCTCCTAAACTTTGAGTTCCTTTAGAGGCTAGCAAAGGTTAGGAAAATTAGCTTGCTGACATTTCAACAAGACCTCTTTTACTACTAGTTGTGCTTGTGAAAATACAAAGCAGGGAAAATGAAGGTAGACCTTTGCATTGCACATTGCAATCTCAATCCTGCTGACCTTCACCCTGCTCTGACACAACAGAACCACAGCAGAATGGACTGACAAACAAAAACAATGCACTTGTTCGATATTAGAGACAGTGTTAAGTACCCGTCCCCATGCAGGAGCTTTCTGAGGGATTGAATAATCTTCCCTGATTGTATTCATCAAAAGATTCATAGTCCCTACAAGAATTTATTTCCATGAAAATTTGCTCCTCACTCCACAAACACTTTTTAAAACTAAACACATGGAAGTTCCAGCATTACAGTCCAAATATCTCTGAAAGAGTTGAACATTTTACAAGGTATATTAGGAAGCAAGTAAAGCAGAAGCTGCTACAAAAAATTAAAGTGGCTACTGCTATCTTTAAATTTTACCCTGTTACTTGCTCTGTTTGCTTCATTTTCTCCCAGCAGGTGTTAAAAACTGTCATCTGGTTTGAGTGATCAAAAGAGGGGGCTAATGTTCTAGCCACAAATTCACTTTTCATTGTTGAACAAGTTCAAGAGCAAAAGGTAAGGCCAGTTTCGCACTACTCTGAGTGGCTGAAAACTGTGGGGATTTCAGCCAAAGTAAAAAAGCTGTTGATTTTTAACATATTTGTATGAGCCGGTTTTCAAAATTTATGAATACTGTTCCAAGGTCGACCGCCTACATTTTGGCAAATCAGACGAGCTGTCAAATTTGTTTGCCACAAGTCACATCCACATCAAAAGGCAAATAATATTTGGACAAAAACCCAAACAGAGAGACTGACAGCCATTCAATATGGAAAAAGTAACTTCCTGACCTTTGGTGCAGACCCTCACCCCTCAGGAACAGAGTTCTCCACGATTATTGCTGTGAATACAAACAAGGGTTGAGTTAGTGCATTCAAAGAAGCATCACACAAACATTTTGACCTGTCATCTTTCATACTTCAATTCAATTTAACCAATGGAAAGATCTGTGTTTTCCTAATGACAAGCAGAAAAAAATGGATGCTTAGGAGGGGCAAACGTGATGGAAGAAGAACCTTGGATTAAAAGTTCTTTCGTCTGTTTTGGGTACTACTTGGGTTAAGGGCGGGAGGAAAATTGGACCCAAATGCACAACACCTCGAGGAACTAGTGAAATTAAGTAAGTAGCAGATAAAGTTAAGGCAAGTTAAGGTAAAGTTAAGGATCAAACCAACATAATCCAAAGGAAATCCAAGAATGGGAAAACAATAAAAAACAAACAAGGTGAAAACCAAACTAAAGACACAAACAAAAAGCAAGATGGGGCACACCAGAGAACCAGCAGGGTCACAAAGGAAACAAATTATAGTGTCAGGTTTGTCTGTTTGTCAGGTAGACAAACAGACAAAGTGCAAAAGACAAAACAGAGCAAGGAGTATTTATAAGGAGAAGGCTAATGAACTCAAGAGAGACAGGTGAAGAGAGCAAAATCAATCAAGGCCGGGCAGGCAGTCGGGAGAACAGGAGGAAACCGAGCAAAGGGAAGGGAAGTAAAACAACACAAGATACCAGAGGGCAGCAGTTAACAAAATAAACCAGTAAGTGGAACACACACACACACAAGGGGAGACACAGACAGACAAACAAACAAACAAACAAACAAAAAAAAAGCAAAACCAAGAAACAAGGGAGAACTATTACTAAAGACAACTTAAAACACCTCAGTCAATTCTCAGCAGACTTGCAGTCACTCTTTCATCAGAGCTGGCTCAGCTGCCACCTCATAAGGACACCAGAGAAACCCCTCAATGCTTCAGCAGCACACAGGGTCTGCTTTTCTTTCTACAGCTGTTGTGGGCCAGGCAGTCAAGTTTGTTATTAGGAATGTAATTCATATTCATTATGGGGGGAGCTGTGGAAAGGGCAATAATGTATAGTAGAATGAAGAGACTGTATTAATAAGAGTCAAAAACCTGGGGAATGAATAAGGAGAGCAAATACTCTACATCATCCTCTGTTCTGCTGTATTCTACTTGCCTCATATGTTGCTAATAAGCTCTGAAATGTCTGTAACAATTTGTATTACTAGAATCTAAGAATTAGGACTAATGTAACTGACTGAAACAGCCAGAGAACCAGCAGCATTTGAATGCCACCAATTTAAAATGGGACTCAAGTCTCCAAAAAACTTTAATTACTGTCAACAACACCACCAACAAAAAACCAGAGGACAAAATTACTGAAATCTGAACGCCACCATGTTGCAATGTGTATGAGACTCGAGTTCACTGGTGAGCCTTCAAACAACCTGCCAACCACTGGAGATCAGACCTGTTAATCAAACTAACCACGCCCCTTAATATTCCTCTTACTTAAGTCTAATATTTCCTCTAGCGAATAACATCAGAATGAGTTGTGGGGAAAAATGTATTGACTGAGTATTTCATGATTGAAAATGTCCATCTTTGAATTGCAGTCAACTGGAGAGAGTTTTTTTGGCGACAGTGGCCATCAGTGGTGTTGGACTTTTTTGCACTTATGTGTTGTGACCTGGTAGTTTCATCCATTTCTAATACAGTCTATCGACCCACTCCACATGTGCAGATAAAACCTCTGGATTAAAACAAAAATCCATAATATAGTAAAACACATATCATATTTGTAGTTAGATGTATCAGCTTAGTATTTTTACATGTTTACATGTGAAGGGGTATGGGGCTGTAGGGTTTGGGGTTTTTTTTGTAATACTGTTTGAGACCACTGGTAAAAACTAGCCATGTCCAGCTGTATTCATACAACCACACTCCCAGTCCACTGTTGAATACTATCAGCCTGTTACTGATACTCTGAATTCCAGACATGATGAGGATCCAGTGTCTTGTTTTCTGTGCCATATGGGGATCAGTTTTGAGCAGAACTCTGGACACCATTATGACAGCTATGTCTAGATTGATTGACACTTTTAACCCAACTTGCCATTATTATTATTTTTTTTTGGTACTGTGTAATGGTAACTTTATGTAAGACAGAAATGATCAAAAACTTTTTGGTAAAGTCTTATGGAACATTCAGTGTTAATATCAGGCTAATATAGGACTGCTATCAACTACAAATGCTGTTTGTTTGCCCAGTGTTACTAAATGTGTTTGAAAACTGACCCTTGAAGTGTCAGCAATAATCTTGTTAGATCCATAAAGCAGTGACCGTAATATTAAAGAAGATAGAATGAGGACAAGACACAGTAAGAATCCCGTATATTCAGCATCAAAAGAGAAGCAGCAATATTTTTAGCTGTGATGAAAAAAGCACCAGGTCCATTATTAGGATAAGTAAAACAGGAAACAAACAGTCCTTTTAAGCCTCTGCAGAACCTCTCATCTATTTTATATTACAGCAGGGCTAAATGAACTTTGCTGACTTTGTATTCTTCAAGAAAAAAAAATGGAGGGAAGGTCAGGGGTGGCTTGCTTTCTCTGGTCCCCTGTCCCTTTAAAGACAATGACCTGAGCAGCAGGGCAGCTTGGCTGGAGATGAGAAAGTAGTTATTTCCAGCACCCTGCTCATTTATTTGTGTATGTGTTTTAAGAGACCTAAAGCAGCAGGCTGGATGCCTGGGTGCCATGCTGATAAAGCAAGAAGGGGACTGTGTGCACTTTACCCAGGGCCCCTGAGTGAGTACAGGGCAGTGTGGGGAGGGGGCTCGGACAGGGGATCAGGGCCCTAAGCCAGGCGGATACACTCGGGTGGATAACATGTCTTTAATGCTACTGATGGACTGCCCAACTGGCGCCCCAGCTCGCTGGCACCATGCCCAGAGATCTTCCACTGGCTGAGCGGCTGTATAGCTTGGATGACTGTTGTGAGACACAGAGGGAAAGTCAGGGGTGACAGACAGGCAGACCATGGACAGACAGACAGACAGACAGACAGACAGTGGCCAAAGGCAAAGACAGACTACAGATGAGCAGAATCACTGACTGACAAACTGAATGGAGGACACATACCTAAACCCTAGCTCATATATGAAGCAAACTGATGTGTCACAGAGGTGGCCTATTGTATCAAACTAACATTACACTAGGCCAGGAGTGCACTCCCTACTAAGGTTCTTTGATAATAATAACTGTAACTATAACTGTAATTATGCAATATCTCACAACAAATTGAAAATTAGAAATCAGTCCAAAAATAAGCTTAAAGTTGCAATGAAACAACATCTTGAGGGTATCAAACTTCCATGTTCTGATGTTTTTCTGGCAAAAACAGAATATGAGGGCTGGACCAAATGTTTGGAGTAATTTGACTGGTCTATTGAAACACGACAAAACACCATGCCTGGCTAGCTAACATTAGTAAATAACATTATGCTACGTACCGTAGCATCTCTCAAAACAGAAGCCACAACACGTGCTGTGCTTTCTCCTTTATTGTAAAACAGAACACAGCTACTGTAGACTGTAGGTGACGCTAAAAATAAATCTGCTAACATGATCCAGACGCTCCAACAGACGTTTGTTTGTCATCACCTGGCAACAGAACTGAAGCAATGTTAATTCTGTAAAAACTGTAAGAAGTTGTTTCTAACTGAAACAAATGCAGCTACTAACATCACAGCCAAAATCAACACTTTACAGTTTGTTACAGAACTTACTAACAATATTGTTCCAACAAAATACTGATTACTACTACAGCCGCTGCTACTCGCTGTCAGTGTTTTCTGCTGCAAACAGCATATTTACTGACAAATTGAAATTGCTCTGGGCAGGATGATGAACATTATGTGACTTGTTTTCTTTTTTTCCAAGGAAAGCAATGTGATCAAAATTAAACTTGATATAAAAATAAAAACCAGTGAATATTTGGAAATATTTTTTGCTAACGTCATTATGTAAGTGAACAATACCAAAGATGTGGCCTAAAAGAATTACAAAAGACATTTTCATTTCAGGTCAATATTAAATTTTCTTTGTTCCTCTTCTATATGACTCTGATGGCCACTCTGATTTATCTGGTGATGCTTCCAGACTCTTAGATTGGGAAGTACTAAACTTCTCCCCCAAATTAGCAATGTTCAGTCTATTACAACATTACAGACTTTGTCTTGGTTTAATCCTCCTGAACATTTAAAGGGACAGTGTGTAAAATTTTGGGGGATTAGCATAAATGGACTATATTAAGAATAATTATATTTTAATTAGTTCATAATCCCACAAAAAACAGAATTATTATGTGTTTGTTATTTTATAAAGAGTCCTTAATATCCACATAGGGAGCAGGCCCTTGTTCAAAGAGGATGCCATTTTGAGCCGCCATTTTTCCACATCATGAATTGGCAGCTTGATTGAGCTGGTGCATCGGCACCCTTAGCATTGAACATTACCAAAACGTAGAAAAAGAAGAAAAAAGACGTGGAATCAGTAGTTCTGGTGCTATTTAATAATTTAGTGAGACGTTTGCGAACCCAAATTTGATAAACAGAGGCTTATTCTTATTATTTAGCACAAGAACAAGTACTGGAATATGAATCATTGTCATCAAAGAAAAGAAAACAGGAAAATGCAAAAATGTGTCATTTTAGTTGGTTGCAATCTGAAGGCTCTGTGCTAGATAACCACTAAATCCTACACACTGCTCCTTTAATGGAGCAGCAACAAGCTGACACTGGACATGGACGATGAATAAAATTGGTGCAGCCGTATAGGCCACTGAGGAGAAAACGAACGTCCATGTTAAAAGGTTGTTTACCAATCTTTAAACAAGTAAGTTTAAGTTAAAAGTTAAAAGTGGCTATAACAGTAAATTGGAGTTTACACATTCATACATCAGTATTATCAATCAGCTAATAATATAATAATAATTCAGCCAAAGAACAAGTACTTAGTTTGACTTTGAATGCAGAACCCCTGCTTGTCTCCTACTTTCAATTTAATCACTGCAGCAAACAGGCTAAGATGCATTTCTCTGATTTTTATTGGAGATTCTGCATAAAACCCATCTGTTAGAAGAGCCAAATGAATGAAGAAAGCTACAGTATCACTCTCCTGGCAGATCTCAGGCTTAATGTGCTCAGTCAGCCTTGAGCTATAGTCTGAAATAACAAAAACAGAAAGAGAGAAAAAAATGGAGGGAAAAATGCTGATTTCAGGGCTTGGATTGCCACGTATCAATTGATTCACACTGAGTGTAAAGTGAACCAGTGAGGCTGACTGCAGCCATGTCAAACATTTCAGTTTTTGTTCAGCAGGCATATGAGTCCTTCATGGTCCAATTCTTATCGTAATTAGCACAGACTGGTCTCGACTTGTTTTTAACACAAAGGTGAAGCCAACTTACAGTGAAATGAACAGGATCAATACTCAAAATAGTTTTTAAAACTCGGAACAGACTCAAATGTGGACCTACCTACTGCTAACAATCTGTCACACTATTCACTGTATTTATGAACATAAAGATGGTGGATGCTCACCTATAATGTATAATTGTTTCACTGCAAAGATGACTGTTAAACAAGTTATAGGATTACATATATGTGCTGGTAAAACATCATCATCAGGAGCTGTATAAATGTATGTGTCATGAATTGCTTAAGTTATCAGCTCTGAATCATGGGAATTGGTCTCCAATAATTTACAGGTGGTTTGGAGGCTCATTCACTGGTGAACACCAGAGAGGTGATGTCACTTTAGCTTCATCCATTTTTTATATGCAGTCTTTGAGTCTGATACACGCTGTTGCTCTTCCTCTGGTCCTCCCTCTGGTCCAAACAGGGTCACTTATGGCTGCAAAAAACCCAAGATGGTGGCCTTACTGCCCAACTCTAGGATTCAAAACAATAGTCTAAAAACTGATGGGTGACATCCCTGTGGCTATGGCCATCTTTTAAATACAATCTATGGCTGTGACAGTGACTGGTGGTGAAAGTAGAGGATAAAACCAAGACAATGACCAGGAACAAGTCAAAAGGCCCAATGGACCTGAGGGTAACTGTAGAGTCAGGTCATTGTTTTTGGTAGCAGCATCAGTACAGAGTCACCGTTCACACCTTAGTTAAGCTCAGCTTAAATGTCCTATCAACAACACTCAGGGCTAGTTAATGGTGTGATAGTCTCATGTATTCTGTAAATGTAGTATTTTTTAATTGTATTTAAATACAGAGGGTCTGAATGTTATTATCAAAGTTATTTATCTGTGTGATCTGTAACCAATCACTGGAAGTCCCTTTTTTCCTTGAAGTTTCTTCTATGGACCACACTCTAATAACTCCCCTCTTCCCAAAATATATACAGAGCATGTTTTAGGAAATCTGAATGTATCGGATCTGATGATACCTGCTGCCACAAATGCCAGCACATAATTTCATTTGGAAGTATTTATTTAGGGCTACGCTATCAGCGGGAAACTTTATTGAAAATGGGAAGAATAAATATACTGTATACAGTTTGCTCTAACAGGAAGGATTGTTTATGTTTGGAGGGCTCTTAAGGAAGTCAAGCTGTGTTTGGATTATAGGACATTTCTACTGCAGCGGGTTATTTGATAAATAAACAACCAAAGCTGCAAGTCTTACATTCTCTTGTTTGGTTCAACATTTGAGTGGTCTGGTCAAGTGTCTACCATATATTATTATAAACCCTTATCTTGATAGTCTGCTCACTTGATAGAAACATGAGCCTGATCTGTACAGTTTGTGTTGAAGTGCAGACTCTGAAGTGAAGTACAGCAAGGCCTGAGTTTTTAAGATAATTAAATGGCTTTTGCTCAAAATCAGAACTACTGTCACTATATTATCCGTCCATATGTCTAGCAACAAGAAGAACACTCAAGTTCAGGAATCAGACAGGAAGCCAGGTAAAGGTTAAAAGTCAGGCCTCTACAGGCCTCAAGGAAGAGACTGAGGCAAACCATCAACCAGAATAAGGAACAAATGGAGAACTTGACTAACAAGTAGCATGAAGACAGTCCACTGAATTGCGGTGAATACACTGACAGCTAATTGACTAACAAGTAAGAAGTGACACAAAAAACTGGTGGGAAAAAGCTGCCCGTTTGTGACCACCACCAAACCATTCATTCAACATTCATGCAAGGCAAGGTGGGTAAAGTGTATTGCCCAAGGACACACTGACAATGACTGGGAGGAGAGGGAATTCAACCACCGACCCTTCAGTTGGTACACAACCGCTCTGCCACTGAGCCACTCCCCATTCCAGCCAGAAGTCTTTCAAATCAGGAGGAGTCTATGCAGGTAAGACGTGCACACCTAGGATGTGGAGCGACAACAGTGGTTCCTGGCAGGTGAGTGCTTCTATTGTGGACAGACTGGACACTACATTTCAACTTGCCAAAATCGCCCAAAAGCCAATGCTCGTCATTAGCTGTGGGGGTACTGGCAAGTCTCCCTGTTGCACCTTCAAATCTCCCGCCTCCTTTTCAAGTACCAGTGACTCTCAGTGTTCATTCAACCTGGTTACCATTACTAGCATTAATTGACTCCAAGGCAGAATTTTTTGGATAAGGACCTAGCGGTACTGAATGAGTCACTTTCTGTGTGATCTCTTAATAGCAACCTTTTGGCTCTTACCCATCAAACAGAGACTGTTTCAGTAATAATATTGGGCAATCACAGAGAAGAGATACAATTCCTAGTTTCCCATGCTCGTCAGACACTTGTGGTCCTAGAATATCCCTGGCTAAAACTGCATAAGCTGCAGATTGATTGGGTCTTCTGCAAGATTCTTAGTTGTGTCATTCAACATGGTTCCACTCAGCCATTCCCCCAGCCCCTTGACTCACACCCCTTACCACACCTGTCATCAGTCCCTGAGGATTATCATGACTATTGATCTTCTTCCTGGTGCTCCTCTAGCTTCCAGTAGGCATTATAACATTTCCTGTCCGGAGAGGAGGCCATGGAAACTTATATAAGGGACTCTCTAGCAGCTGGCATCATTCGACCCTCATCCACTCCAGTCAAGGCTGGGGTTTTTTTCGTGTCAAAGAAGAATGGTACCCTATGTCCCTACATCGACTTCTGAGGTATGAATAACATCATTGTGAAGAATAAATATCCTCTTCTGTTATTCTCATCAGCCATTGGGCCTCAGTGGGGGCATTTGTCTAATTTAGCCTGCAGGGGTGGCCAGAACAATTTCATTTCTCCTTAGGGCTTTCTGGTGGCCTACTCTAGCTGAGGTTGCTCAGGAGTTTGTGTTAGCTTGTTCAGTCTGCGCACAGTAAGGGTTCCCATCAACCTACCGCTGGACTCCTGTTACCTTTGCCCACTCAAGGACAGCCTTGGTCTCATATAGCAGTGGATTTTGTTCCTGGTTTACCTGTGTCTGAGGGTAATAGTGTTGTCCTTACCATTTTAGATAGAGAGAGGCTGCTGAAGCCTTAACAAGACATGTCTTCTGAGTTCATGGCCTACCTCCCGACATTGTTTCCGACCGTGGACTGCAGTTCATCTCCCAGGTTTGGACTGCCTTTTGCAATGGATTGGGAGCCACACTGAGTCTGTCATCAGGGTTCCACCCTCAAACCAACGGACAGGCAGAATGGACTAGTCAGGACCTGGAGATGGCCATCTGGTGTGTGGCCTCCTAAAATCTGACCACCTAGAGAACACACTTAATTTGGATTGAGTATTCGCACAATTCTCTCTTCACCTCTGCTACTGGGGTTTTCCCATTTGAATTTTCATTGAGCTATCAGCCTTCTTTATTCCCTGCACAGCACTGTGCCAGGAGTGAGACATCTGGGTTCCTTTGTTCCAAGCTCACCTGCGTCGTTGCCAGTGGATATGAAAAGACACCCGGGCTGCATTGTTGCGCACCAAGGAACAGAACAAACAGATCACTGACAGTCATGGCAAGGAGGCTCCCAACTATGTTCCTGGTCAGAAGGTTTGGCCATGTGCCAAGAAAATAGCCCTAAAGTCTTCGTCCAAGAAATTGTCCCCTCGTTTTATTGGTCCCTATGAGATCTGGTCAATTATCAATCCTGTGACTGTTAGCCTAAATTTTCCCAAGGCTCTGAGGATTCACCCTGCGTTCCATGTGTTTTGTAGTGACTTGAACTCACCTT
>OOFC01013437.1:4901-29132 GCA_900323345.1 Pseudochromis fuscus | reverse complement strand
GAAATGATGTAGTGATGTGTAGTCGTGTGTGCAGCTATTGTTTTTTCTCTAATTTGGTGTTTTTTTGAAAATATACACCTGAAACACCTGTTACACCTGGGTATTCATGCAATTATCCAGTCGGGAGCTTCAGATGATGTTCAACAGGATGACTTTCACAGTGGTTTAACTGTTGGTGTCAGATGAGATAATTTGTGTCAAACTGATGTTCTCCTGAGGCTTTGATCACAGTACTGTCAAGATTTTACTCAGAGTGGTGCTAAAACGCAACGAAACAGAACAACAACCCAGCCAATTATCAGCAGTTCTGCAGACAGAAGCAATAATAATTTCCCTGGTGTGGGGTCAGTAGATAATATAGATAAATAAAAGTCCTGCATTTTCTTAACTTTTTGATCAGGGAGGTCAGAGAAAAGCAGTTCAAGCTCAGATAACCGCTCTTTACAGCTGTGTGAATAGGAAAGTATCTCAGAAAGCACAGTATTGAGGTAAATGGAGCTGAAGACAATGTGGGTTTCACTCCTGAAATCCCAGGCAGTGGTGGGTGCAGGGTCACGAAACTGGATGGTTGGAGATGTGAAAATGAAGCCTGCTCCTAACCTGCTTTGTGTCAACAGTCCAGGCTGATGGTGGTGCAGTAAAGGTGCAGGGAGTGTTTTGTTGGCACACTTTGGTTCCAGTAAAACTAATCAGTCATCATTTGAATGCTACAGCTTATCTGAGTATTGTAGTCGAGCATTTGCATCCCTGCCCCCCTTTTCTAACGGCAACTGTCAGCATGATAATGCAAAGGTCAGCTGAAACTGGGTTCATGAAACTTCATGACACCAAGAACTGAGGCTGTTTGACTAATAAAGTGCTCAGTGTGTTTATCATTTACATAACAAAATCCATAAAATGTAAAATCAAATTATACTTACTCAGAAATATTTTTTTCCCAAGTAGTGCTTCTGTGAAACTGTCATTAAAGGGAGAAAGCATGTAATCAGAAAACACTGCACTGAAACTAAACCTGTGACTAAAACTGGGACAAATATGAAACCAAATCTGCAAAGAAACTTTACAGCTCCCGGTGTGTGTGAGGAAACAGTGATATCTGTTTCTTGTGGGGTTGTAAAAGAATAAAAGTTTCTCAATAGGAGAAGCTGCATTCACCACAGGGGAGACTGAAATCACACAAACAGCCGCTACTCATGCTTTTTTCAAACTGGTTCCTCTCTTCACTCAATCGATGACTCATGATTAATCTGCTTTGGTCTGCTAATACAGTACATGGGAATAGGTGTGCCTGGACGTACTGTGTTTGTTTAAGGTTTAACACCAGTCTGTCTGACTGTTGCTAATTCTGGTGTTTATTCCATCATAGACTGTGTATGCCTGGAGTTTGGTATTTGATCATCACTAAGTTGATTGTTTAGAGCCAGAAGTGACCATATTTGGATATGAAAGGAAGAGTGAGGAGGCGGGTGTGACCCCTTAACTCGAGGATACTGTCCAGTGTGAGACTCAGATATAGGCCTGGTCTCGTTGAATCAAAGTAACCACTCCCCTAAACTTTCCACTGTTGGGAGCATAATATCTACTTAATGCTGACATGATTTTCAGATGGACCACCTGATCTCTGATAAGAAGAGCTGACTTTAGCTAATGGCACCAGAATGACTTTACTTAGTGTGTGTTTTATGATTGAAAAGGAGGATTTCTGAACTGAAGTCAATTCGAGACAGAATTTTTTGAAGCCTGTCTCTAGTGGCCATTTTGCACTTCTGCCTTGACTTCACTTTTGACATCTGGTTATATCTATCTACAATCTACGGTCCACATGCAATAAAAATCACCTGGTTACTCAGATAAAGGTTATGTGGCTCGGTGGAGGAAGTCAGGGTCTGACAAATGATCTTTCTTTCACAATAAAACATACCTTGAACACATTTTCCACCATTGTCCACTATGTCAGTTTTATTAATGTTTACACGTGTAACTTTTCAATATGTAGTGTTTTCATACAAAATAATACATTAAGACTTGTGACACTGTGTCTTTTGATCAACAGGCTGACTTCACTATCACTGACTGAAATTCAGAATGATGACTGGTGATGACTTTACAACACATTTAAATCTGTTTCCTCAGACTGCCTGCAGACAGTTGTCCGACCAGACAAAGGCTCGACTGTGACGGTGTCCACAGCGCTGCCTCCGGCTCAGTGTGTTGTGTGCACGCTGAGCGGTGTGAACGACACAGACACGTCCTGCCACAGCACTGTCTCTCTGTCACCTGAGGAAGAGGTGAAGCTGCTCTTCAACTGCTCCCAGCCCATCGAACAGTCTTACACCGTGACAGTCACCAGGAAAATTGGTGAGTTTTACAGATGATGGAGACGGTAACCACTTTAAATGTTGGATTAAACTTTCGTCATGATGCGTCACAGTGTGAGAGCCTGATCTAAAGTTTTTATAGAAACTATTTTGTTCTGTGACGCATTAAGGTTGAACTGTACATTACTCATTTAATCATTATCTCAAATGCCTAATGATGCAAAGCCCATTTTCTGCACAAGCCTCTTGGTTACTGTCACAGTTCAGATCTATGCACTGAATAAACAATCCTCTGGACTTTAATTGAAGCTGTTTAATCCATAAGCTTATAACAAAAAAGCATGAAATAGCAAAAGCAGCCACTCAGAATTATCACATGAATCTGCAGCTTCTAGACTTGCAGATTATTTAGTTTCTTTTTCCTATATTTTTTGCAATACTTTAATGTTTTTACAGTTCATATGGTAATCTTGTGGTTTGTATTCACTCCCACTACAAAATTTGACAAGCATCTAATTGATACTGTGATTTTTAATAAAAGTAAAAATGACGTTATAGCAAAAATAAAAGTTTGCTCAAGGTTTGGATTCTAATCTAAATAGCATAACACTGTCTCGTGTATATTTTGGGTTAGTTTTAAATCCATTTCTCTTTCACCCTTGCTGTGGAGTCAGTTATTTAAATGCTATCATGAATATATTTGAATTTAAAATGTAGATGTGAGAAATCTTCTAAAAACCCCAAGAACTCATAATTATGCACAATTCATACACAGTAGATGATGTTTCACTCATGTCACAGCATAATTACTAAATGTGCCTCAAAAAGGAAACATTTGAAACCAATCTGTGCATCTTTTTTGTGTCTTCAATGAAAATCCAGAATGCACTAAAGATGCCTGCAGCCCCACAACTGGAGAAATTCAACCGTCCCTCCTGCCAGAGCTTACCAGAACCTTCGTCTGGGAAGTGACGGCTCCTGAGAAGACAGTTGTGACTCTGGAGACCCAGGAACTGATTGAGACGTCACAACCGTGCTCTGATGGAAACGAGTATTTGGTGGACTGGTCTACAACCGGCAGCAAGGGCCCGACTCTGTATTGTCGAGGTGATTCTTTACATCGAGTAGACCTGCCCAATCCAGCCACCGTGTCTCTGCGAGTGAAACCGAAGACTCAGCTGAACTCTCCGTTTTTTCAGGCCTCTGCCGGACCACTGAAAGGTAACAGCTTCTTATTTCCTTTAGTGAACCCCATAATAATTCTGTGGATTTCAGCTGGAGATGCATCTGTTCAAGCTTACCCTAGATATACAGTAAAACCTTATCACAGAATGTCTCTGAATTAAACCAGGTTTCACAATAAACACTAGTTTGCACATTGTGATTAGTTGCTAATGCTTCTTTAATAATTAGTTTGCTAAATATGCTAGCTCTTTGCAATCTTTATGCTAAGCTAACTATAGTAGGAAGTTTATGGTTGCTTCCTACCATAGACTGTCTAGAAATTGACAAAGTAACTGGGTCTCAAAATGAGGCCAATGTAGCAGTGCCACAAGGTGCAAAACTCCTGACGGCCACTAGATGCTGCCTCCATGAAACTCCATCGCCAATTGACTTAAATTAAAAAAATATAGTTTCAATCATGAAATACTTACTCAATATATTTTTTCCACAAGTCATTCTGAAGTCATTAGCTAAAGTCAACTCTTCTCATCAATGACCTGTTGGTATGTCTGCAGAATAATGAATAATTAAGTAGATATTGGTCTTAAAAAAAGAGGAAGATTTCGGGGTGTGGTTAGCTTGATCGACAGGTCTGCTTTCCAATGAGATCAGTGATCAATGATATCTGAACTCAAGTCTCATACACATTGGGCAGTGAACCTGGGTTCAAGGGTCAGATCCACGTCTTCACTCCTTCTGTCATATCCATATATGGTCACTTCTGGCTCCAAACAACCAATATGGTGACGTTCAAATGCTAAAATCCTGCCTTCAAAATGGGAATCCACAAACCAGTGGGTGATGTCACGCTTGCTTCATCCATACCTCCCACTTAGAGAGCAGCCACCAGAGTGATATTCATCTTTTTTTTGTATCTTTTGTATCTTGTATGTTTGTTTTATTGGTGTAATCTGAGACTTTATGAAGCACATTAAACACAAATCTAATCCTTTTTCTTCCTCTGCACTGTACCCGCTCAGAGGGCCGAAGAGTGGTGGTGACTGTGGATTCCAGCACGACGGTGGTGCTCAGAAAGGACCTGCAGGAACCAGAGTGTGAAGTGTGCACCGCCGAGGGCTCCACCGTCGACTGCACCTCAACAGAGAAAACACTGACCAACATCGAAAAGCACTCAGTGGTGTTCAGCTGCCGAAAACCTCAGGACTTGTACAGTGTGAAGATAACGAAGGCGATAGGTGAGACCTGTAGAGACATTAAGTTTTTCTTTTTTATTATTTCTTCTTCTTCTTCTTCTTCTTCTTCTGATTAAACCAGATATAATTAGTCCAATATTGACCCAGTTTTGGATTAAAACAAACCAACATTATTAGTGTGTCCCTTTAAGTCTTATTCACAGCCATGGAGGTACCCTGACCCTCTTGATACTCTGCGGTACTGAACTGTCAGAAATACCAAATTCAAACTTTTATGACTTTCTCCACTCAGGATGCACTCAGACCTCCTGCACTCCTGCTGCAGCAGCAGTTGATTCCAACCTCTTCAGCGACTTCAAAAGATCCCTAACGTGGGACATCAGTGTACCCCAGAGGACTGTATTAACGGTGGACTTCCCCGGTGATGGACTGAAAGAAATTTCTGTAGCAGAAAATTGCCAGGATGGCTATCATTACTCAGTGAGTACGACCAAAAGTGATGGGAAAATCAAATCTAAGAGCTACTGCAGAGGAGGACCAGTGTCTCGTCTGGAGCTGCTCGGAGAGACGACTGTGAACATTCAGGTGCCCAAAGATGGAGACGTGGACGAAACTGCATTCAGTGTCAAAGCTGCACCAAGAGGTAAGCCCCTGGTTCAACACTTTGTTCAAAACAAACACAAAAACAGAACAAACATATCAAACAAGGCTTTTATTTTTGAAATATATTGGAAACATTTCCCTGAATATGGATTTTTACATGCTTTAAAATGACAAACGGTGCATGGATGTATCTTTTTATCTTATGCACCTTTCCGTCTTTAGGTGCCCGAATGTTGTCTGTGATCCCTGACCCTGACACCATCATCACCATCAGCAGGGTGGTCGACGAGCCAGACTGCAACGTGTGTGTGGACAAAGAACCCAATCAGAAATGCAACCCCCGGTTTCTCAAACTGACCGATCCTCGCAACACCTCAGTGGAGTTTACCTGTCCTCAACCTCAGGATGTGTACAACGTGGAGATCAACAGAGAAATTGGTATGAAGACTGAAAATATTTCTCTCTAGGATTGCTCATGTGTCCTGCTGAGTGTGAATATACTGTGTAACAGCTGAGCTATAACATTAAACAACACATTAAAGAATCTTAATGGCAGTTAATGGTCCAGTTCCAAATTTTATTGCAAAAATAACATGTTCGGCAATGATTTTTTATCATACTGTGCTAGATAGAGTATTCTAAGGTTAATTGAGAAAAATAACTGTACAATAGAATGAACATAGACTGTACAGAGATGGACGAAGGAATTTTTTTTTTTCCATGGGTCATTCTGATGTCATTACCTTAAGTTAATTCTTCTTCTCAGTGATCTAAAAAAATCCTAATTGGGTAGATCTTAGGCTTCAAAAAGAGGATTATTGAGGGACATGGTTAGCTGGATCAACAGGTCTGGTCTCCAGTGACACCAGTGCTGAATCTGAGTCTCATACACATTGGGAAGTGACGTTGGGTTCAAGAGTCAGACCCACCTCCTTACTCCTTCCATCATATCCAAATATGGTCACTTCTGGGTCTGAACAACCACCATGGCGACTTTCAAATGTTGATCTCCTGGCTTCAAAATGCAAGTCAAACTGACATCATGTTAGCTTCGTCCATTTCTTGATACAGTTTGTGAGAATTAATCAAACCTAGCAAGTTATCAAGATTTATTCAAAAAAGGAAAATATGATTTAAAATACTTCTATTAATCAAATTAAGGAAAGAAATTGAATTGTTATGGTTAAAACTGTGGATGTTACACTCTTGACATTATAGTACTTTTATTTATCTTTAATCCACATCCAACTTAAGTCACATTGCTGATAAGCACTCCTGCACGGATGCACTTAATCACTACATTTTTGTGATTTGATGATATCCATCTGCAGTGAATGATTTCTTGATAGCAGATCTTTGTGGTCTTTGTGAAACCCTCCTGTGTGTTCCTGTGTCTCCAGACTGCACAGAGAGCTCCTGCTCTGGCAACATTGTTCAGGCCGAGACGTCGCTGTTCCCAGAATTCAACCGAACCTTCACCTGGGATCTGAAAGTCGTTTCCACTCGGGCTTTTCAACTGGACTTCCCAGAACCAGGAATGCGACAAGTTGCCAATGAGGACACTTGTCCAGATGGACACACTTACTCTATTGTGATCTATTTGCGCACCGGACCAGCAACCATTGGTACCTTTTGTAAAGGAGGAACTGTGACCACCATCATGGCTCGCTACAAAGGTCGCGTGATCCTGCAGGTGCCCGGGGACGCAAAGCTGAATCCTGTGGACTTCAAACTCAACGTGGGACCTGAGACAGATAGTAAGTTTTCGGCCCATTTCACACTGGACTGGAAGAGACCACAATATATTAAATATTTAGACATTTATTAGTAATAGAAAAACAAAAGACAAACATCAGTGAGGCCATTAAACAGTTTTTGGTTGTTTCTCAAAGAGCCAAAGAAAGTAAAGAAACACGTCTGAAGTTTTTAGAGCAGCTTAGACTGACCCACAATCAGGAACAGTGGTCCAGTGAGCTTAATGCTATGGATGGATAAGTAAAAAAATATAATGTCATGAAAACCTTACTCAGGGTTTAGCAAACGTCTTGACGGTGCTGTAGGTCAGAGGAAGTCATTAACACCTGAGCCTCCAGATTACCACCTGGATTTTTACACCTTTTTGATTTCAAATTCAAATTTAACCTGCAACTGCACATGAATGTTAGATTTGCAGTGATTTTGTTGACTAAAACTTTAAAGTCAAAATCCGTTTTGTGTTTTTCTGCTATTCTTGTTTCATCGTCACTGTTATTACACTCTACAACAAGTAGACGTACACTAGTTAATTACTAGTAAATCAGCTGTTTGCCGGCCTCTGAGAGAGGCACTAGTGAAATTACCGTAATGACACCATATTCACTGTAAAGTGCAACATCTCATCTCTTGGGAACTGTAGGAATTTTTCTGATTGCACAAACCGTGACATAATTACGTTAATCCAAAGACGCATGTGCAGACCTATCGCCGACGACATGCTCGAAATTAAAGGGTTAAGCTTCTAGAAATGTGCTTCAGTCCATCAGTCCAGTCTACTTGTCATACCAAAGTCCTGGACCAACCATTGCTGTTCATACAGTCAATGAATTAGTTTCTCAATCAGTTGTTTGTCATGAAGTATCACATGGCCACAGTAAAACTAAATGAAAGACTACACTGCTTCTCTTTACTCAGAACAAAGCATCTAGTTACAACACTGAGGGGAAAAATATCAGATGCAAACTGAGCGCATTGCTTTTCAGATAAATGACGACTAAGATTCACCACAAATTCTCGTGGTTAACCATATTAATGTTTAAACATAGTTTTGGGTTAATCCAGATGTTAGTCACCCACAGTTTGTCTCTTTTGTTTAATCATTTAAAAACCTCATCAAAACAGCTGCTGTAAATACGTTTGAGGTCATCATGATGTTATGTCTCTTAAGTCCCTCTTATTGCATTTAAAAGCTATTTAGAGAGATATCGATGACTCCATGTTTCTAACCACAGTGTTCTCTGCTTGTGTCTCCTCAGTGTTGGCCATCGTGAAAGTGAACCTACCACGAGGTGTATCCGACACAAACTTCATCACAGCCAACTACCCCAGAGATTTCCCCGACATCCAGCAGATGCAGTGGGACTTCACGGTGCCCGGCATGCACAACTACACCATGCACTTCATCGATCACACAGCCCCAGAGTGTCTCAGCGACGACGTGGCAGTGACGTACCAGAAAGAGGACAAGAAGGTGACCAAGAAGACGCTGACGGATCCTCAGCCGCAGCATCAGCAGGGGAACTTCAACATGGTGCTGAAGAACTGCGAAACCAACAGGACGCTGCAGGGACTCACTCTGAACTACAGGGTCTCTGTGATGAGGAGCGGTCATCCAGGTACAGTATTAAACCATGACACTGTTCACAGGCACTCAAATAAGCAGGTTACTCAGAGGCCCTGTTCACACTTGGTTTTAAGATGCGTCTCAGGTGATTGGATCATAAGTGGACAGTGCTAAATACAAGTGGGAACAACCACCAAATGCATAAAGATCTGATCACTCAAACCACATGTGGAGGTGGTCTGAGGTGCAACAGACCACATATCTTTTGTAGTGTGAATGCTACTGTGTCCTGATACGTCCCCAATAAGGATGTGAAAGAAAATGCTGCTGCTTTTCTTACATTCAGTCTCATTTACAAGTTTGTCCTTTCCCCAGAAACATCTTGTACATGTACAATAGGTCTTGAATCATTTGGCCTCCTCCCATCTTTTAGCTAACTGTGCTAACTGTTTACAGAACAAAAGTCTTCTGACTTCATTGCTCACTGTTGCCATAGTGACGTCCAAACACAGGACATGCTAAATACAGGAGTGAATACAGATAATGATAATAATAATAATAATAATAATAATAATAATAATAATAATAATAATAATAATGATGTGCTTTATTTGTGTAGCTCCTTTCATACATGAAATGCAGCACCAAGGGCTTTATGATTATAAAGTTAAATAAAGTAAAATTCACTTATTCAACACATTTATCTCAACATTTGGACCTCTTCAGTAGTGTCCCCATTTGGACAGACTTAGCTCTGTCCTTTCCCAGTTAAATCTCCTTGTACCCAGAACACAGTGCGTGTTCGACTAGTACAACAGAGACATTTCATTTCACCTCAAACTAACTGAAAAGGTGATTGAGTCCCAGACTCTTGGAGACGTAACTGGGCAGAAGTGAAGTCAAGAAGTTAAAACCATGTGTGAACACAGAGAAACCAGTTTACATGGATAGGTAGGGGGAAGTCAGGATCTAAAAAATTATCTTTTTCATGATAAAAAATATTTTGAACACATTCCCTAACATTGGCCACTTTTTAAGTACTAGTTATATTACTGTTTTCAATATTTGATGTTTCCATACAAAATAATAATTACAATAGAAAACAGGAACAGGGTCAATTTCTTTTTTTTTCAAGTTCTATGGCTCTGATAGGAGGATTTTTCTAGCCTTTGATGTTGGCGTGCACAAATATAATTGCTATTCTATTATAGGTATTACATTCAGAAACAAAGATTTTATAATTTTATATCACATGAAGACTAACAAAATACCATCACAACACAAGCTGGGGTAAAGACTTTGATTTGTTCATTAAATGCTGTGGTATTTCCCTGTTAGTTCTGTGTAAGGTGGATCTAACCAAACAGCGAGGAGTGTCCCTGCAGCTCGAGAAGGTGGGGTCGGACCCGTACTGTGAGATGAGCATCAACTCTGAGGTTAAAAAGAGGATAAACGTGGCTGCAGGAGCCACAGCCACTCTCTCCTTTCTTGACTGTCCGGCTGAAGATGTCCGCCTCTCTGCCAGCAAAGTAATAGGTAAGATGCTTTGTGTATATTCTTGTAGCACCAGTTTTCTTGTTCTGTGATAGTTACAGGAAAGTTCAAATTCTCCATCTTACTTTGTGTCTTTTAACAGATTGCTATGATGCATCGTTGTGCTCTTCGACTGTCCTCACTGTTCCCGTGCTGGAGTCCTGTCTGCCCATACCGCTGCACAGCTTCACCTGGCACATCAACATCCATCGGGACGCCACTGTGGATCTGGTGTCGCCCACAGGGACTCTGAAGCAGTCCCTGCCGGGTCAGGAGTGCAATCAGCCCTTCTTGCTGCATGTGGCAGAGGGTGATGGGTTTTCTGTCGGAGATTTCTGCTTTGATGGTAATATCAAGAAACTTCAAGTCCACTCCAACGTCTCCATCACGGCTACAGCTCAGGACTTTAACAAGACCAGGGGGCCTTTCCTGAATGCCAGCCTCAGTAAGGAGATCCGAGGTAAAGCCTAAATCTGGTCGGATATTTCCCAGTTGATTAATAAGATTATTTTCATATGATGTTTAAAATCAGCATTTCGCACATTTAAACTCACAGTTCAAAGGCTTGAATCACCTCATTTTTTTTGGCTTGAAAAATGACATAAACAATACAATTTCAGTTGTTCAAAAATAATATTATCGACAAATCATTCCAGCTCTAAACTGTTGGACTCACTTTAACAATTTAATGAATATTAAGGAGTTCAGACTGACACTTTTAACAGATTATAATCCATCTTTGTGCTGGTAAGGGTAAACTAAAGTGAAATCCACTGTAACAGAAAAAAATTGACCTTTGTGACATGTTACTTATTGGCTCCCAACTGGTGATTCCAGCCAATAAATAAAAATGATAATAACAATGTAGAGATCATAAATAAAAGGGTCCATGTGAGTAATGTACCTGGAAATCAGACCAGTGGTTGAAAGGTTAAATGAAACTAGACGGAGACAGTTTGACCTTTCAGACACAAGTGGAGCTGATGTAATGATCAGCTGCTGGGACTGAGCCATCGTTAAGGTCGTTAGTGACATATGTCATGTACAGATATCGACAAAAATGCTGACTTTGACTTGACTTTGATGTGTAGTTTGTTTGGGGACATTAAATGATGACAGCAGGCTACGTTAAAAAAAAGTCTCAACTGGAAGGGAGCATAATGGATAAAGTGTGGAAACAGACATGTCCAGTGCAGCTACAGTGAGAAGAAAACTTTGTAGCACATTTTTCTTTTCCACTTGAATCAGTGTTTTCAGTGTACAACATTCACACAGGGAGAAATGTATTGTTGAAGCCATAAGAGGCCTTAAAGCAGCAGTAACACATATTTTATTAACAATATGCTGAGTTGTCACTTCTCAGCTGTTACTTTTCTGGTTCAGTCCCACAACTCTCATCAGTGACTCTACCTGCCGAGAGATAAATCCAACCATTATTATTATCATTATTATTATTATTATTATAAATGACAAAGGGCAGTAATGACTCCAGTTGAAAGCTAATTCTGCTCTTTGAGTAAATATTATGGAAGTAAGCAAGGTAGCAGTATGTATGTAGTATTTCAAGCTTGTTCTGTTTCTATTGAATCAACATGGAAATGAATTCAAACTGCTTTAACAGCAAAATAGTGAGTTTATTAACTGTCAGTTGTACTGCTGCAGTGTTCTCCTGCACTTCATCCGCAAGTGAACAAGCCCAGACTCGTTCTCTGGCTGTTTGAAGGCATTGTAATCATTTTAGGTGATGTTGAAAGTTAATAATAGAAACTAGAGAGTGAATGAGACAGATCTGGACAAACTGTAAAACAACTGCTGAAAGAAAAAAGTGAGTTATTTGCTTAGTCCTTCAACAGAAAATGACCAATTTTATTACTTCACTGTTTGTTTCAAGTTCATTTTGTCCATGAAACTTGTAGTTTAAGGATCTAAAATATGAATATTTGCTGCTTTTATTTCCAAACTTTATATAATCAGTGATGAGAATAAAGCTGTCGGCTGCCTGTTTACTTCTAAATTCCACACAGGGGCGCTGTTGCACCACAGATGCTTTTTCATTCAAACACAGCAGAGATGCTCACACTCAGGATACAGCTCTGGGCCTCAGCATTGTTTCTATCCTCTTTTTCAGAGACCATTATTTATAGAGTCAGCCCTCACATGGCGTCTCCGACCCTGCTGGCCACCCCTAACTGGCCTGAGGGTATGAAGCCCTTCTCCACCATCTCCTGGATGGTCAACGTGCCGAGCGGCTACAAGGCGCTCCTCCAGTTTGTCAACGTCACACAGCCCAAGTGCGAGGACAGACACACGGCAATAACGGTGAAGATGCGGGGGTACGAGGAGGAGCTCATGAGCCGCAGGGAGGACGAGAAGGTGGAGGACCTGTTGGTGCCGCATAGTTTCTACCTCAACATGTCCAACTGTATACCGCAGGAGGGCCAGTTTGGTGCAAAGACTAAAATCGTTCTGCAGAAGAAGACGAGTAAGCAGCCATCACTTCAGGCCCTTGGTGTACACAAAACATCCTCACCTTGAAAAACTGAATGTGTTTTGTTTATTCTCCACAGATCTCTTGGCCATCCTCCTCGGGATAGCAGGAGCTCTTTTGTTGATGCTGATCGTGCTGGCTGTTGTCTGTGTTATCACAAAGTGAGTACACCTGCAGCAAAAACTGTGTACTGTGGAGAACTGGGACTTATTGGAAAACACTAACCCTTCCACACTTTAGAAAGAGATGCTGAACTTGGAGAAGCTGTCTGATAGTACTGCCACTAAAATGGATGTAGTATTTGTTTCAACTGTGGTAAAGTCGCTATTGAGGGCAGTAGTATCGGTGTGTACAGGCTCACTGTTAAAAGGCAGTGTTGTTACTTTCTCATTTACTATTTTAACTGAGTACACGTAAAAATCTTTGTCTTGTGATGATTACAAGGAGACAAAAATGAACAAATGTTTAAAATATTGTCAGCTTGATAATATACAAATAATTAAATGTGGCCAAAAACTAACGGCTGAAAAATAAATGAACAGATAAATATAATTCTACAAGTGTTTTTAATTGTAAGCTATTTTTTTACCCAGTGATTGTAGATCAGATAATAAAATATAAACCTTAATGGATCTTTTTACATTTTACCTTATTTATATATAAAAAAAAATCAAAGCCAGTGTTTACAAAGTGCTTGACATCATGCAAAGACAACATAATTAAATATAATAAGCAATGCACAAGAACAAATGCAAATAGAAAGAATAAAAAAACAAGAAAATACCAATGAAATAAAATTAAATAGCACAGGGAGGACTACAGAGGCAGCAGAAATGGATGAAGCGTAACATCACTTGTTGGTTTTAAAGCCAGGAGATCGACATTTGAATGTTGTCATGTTGGTCATTTGGAGCCAGAAGTGACCATATTTGGATATGAAAGGAGGAGTGAGGAGGCAGGTCTGACCCTTGAACCTGAAGTCACTGTCCAATGTGTATGAGACCCAGCTTCAGCACTGGTCTCACTGGAGTTCAGACCTGTAGAAAAAAGTGATCGTTTTTGACTTGAAGTTAATTGAAGCCAAAGTTCTTTTGAAGACAGCCTCTAGTGGCCGTCAGGAGTATTGCAGTTTTTTTCACTTCTGCATTGGCCCCACTTGCTTCGTCCATTTCTATGCACAGTGAATGAATGTAACTGGCTGCTTTTGTTGACTCTTTCTTATTGTTTGTGTTCATCTTTTCAAAACAGGAAAAAGAAAAATGAAAGGAACAAGGAGTCGTCCATCTACATCGGTAAAGGGAACATCTTCCGCCCTGGTGACCGGCAGTTTTCCAAAACTCGATCAGACAACGAGTCCCACGTCTATGACTCCATAGATGAGACGATGGTCTACGGCCACCTGCTGCGTGACACCAGCTACGCCGACAGCATGTCGGACCACTACAAAGGGATGCAGGTGGACTCCTATCACACTTTCACAGGCCCCACCGACGGAGCGCTGCCTGTCATTAACGAACCGGATCCAGAGCCAGAGATGGAGAAGTTCAACACCTTCCTGGACCCCTCTGAGACTTTCATCCCGTCCCGTCCGCGCACTCCCATCGACCGGCAGGACAGCCTCGGCTTTCAGGACCGCAGGATGGTCGACAATGAGCTGTACACATTCAAGAGCACAGGGGACATAAACACTATCCGACTCTCTGGTGCTGACTTGGAGCCAGAGCCGCCGATAACAGAGGAGACCTTGTAGTGTGTCGTGAACGTGTCTGAATGTTGGACTGCTGTTACTAAACTCACATTGCAGCACCGAGCGCCTGCCTGACACTGATGTGAACGTCCGTGCCTCCATCACACTCAGGGGGTCTGAGGCGGATTGGTTTTTAATGTGGTGTGGACGTCGTGTTGGTCGGACGTTTTTAGAGCTAAAAGCTGTGAGACTCGTGCAGGAATAGTTTTGGTTTGACATTGCTGCTGAGAGTGAGATGAGAAGAATGATACTGCTTTGTCTGTTAAATGTGAAGTTACAGCCAGCAGCTAGTTAGTTTTACTTGACACTAATACTTGAAACAAAAAAAACAGCTAGTCTTGCTCTGTTTAAAGGCAACAAAAGCCACTTGTTAAGCTCTAATTAACATGTTCTGCCTGGTAACACCGGGTGACGTCCTGGATTAAACAGGATAGACTGTAAATTAGTGAGCTTCAATATTGCAGGTAGGAGGATTTTAGCTAGTTACTAATCACATTCTGGTGGTAGCTTGCTGCACAAGTGTGAGAGTGGTATCTTCTCATCTACCTCCAAGCAGGAAAACAACAAAAACATCAAACTGTTTCTTTTAATGTTTGATTTGTTTTGTTTTAAGTCTCTGGGCTCAGGAGCAGAAACTATGGAAAACCAGCAAAGTACCTCTGCTCCTTGTTTTAAGTGTTTTTATATTGTTTATTATTAGTCTTTTTTAAGATTTTTTTTCTTCACCTGTAAATACAATGTTGTTTTTTTGCAATAAATTCAAGGAAATGGTTTAGTGGAGGAGGCGTTTTGCACATTGAAGTAACGACTGCCATCACACACTGACCTTTTGCATTCTGGACAGTAAAACAGCTTCAACCACAGGAACTCCAGCCATGAAAATCAGCATGAAGGAGGGTGTGGAAGGACTGCAGACATTCAGAGCAGCAGCCAGTGTTAACAATGGAGAAGAGTGGAGTTTACTGGAAACAACAAATGCAGAGGCCAGATTTACAGAGCTGCATGCCATAAAGTCTTTATTTGTTTTGAGTTTAGGAAACAGGGATCAACAGTTTGGCAAACATATTTATTTTTTCCCTTTTTGTTAAGTGTTAGGTGACAAAATTTGAACCTACAGCCAGCAGCAACATAGTTCAGCCTCTGTCAGCAAATGTCCAGCAGCACCTCTGAAGATCACCAGTTAGCACGTTATTGATTTAAGTGGTGCTTCTGTAATCCATGATAATAACAAACTTGTATTTTAGGAGGAGTATCTAGCAAACTAATTGATTGGCTGCAGTCAGTTGCCAGGCAACAAGAAGAATTTCCAGAAAGTCCTCCAATTAGTGATGTGTATTTAAGTGTTTGGGAAGAATATTTGAATGCTCAGTAATATGGATTCATTCTTTATGGTTTGACACCAGACTATGGAGATAATGTTTTTAAAGTGTCATGTGGTGTGTTTGCTAGGTCATAATGAGGAATAATACTGATTACAAACATGACAGAAAGCAAATGTCCAAAAATGCTTAAGCGACAAAATGACACCTGAGGAATAGGCATTCATAGTTTATTGATTACATTTATCAGTGGCATTTGTACAGGTTACACGAGGCTAGATGTTATAGGAGACTACAAGAAGAGCAAACTGGAATAATTGAAGCTTGAGAGATGTATAAAGAATGCAATATCTGGCTTCATGTGCTTCTTGTTAAAATACAATAGTTGTGAAGTTTAATCCAATGGTTCTCAACTGCTGTAATACAGGTGTGGGAATTACAGATTTTTAAGTTGCACACAGTTTTGTGAAAGGTGCCAGCACCTACACCATAGACTGTTTATAAAACATCGACATAGTCACCGGGTCTAAAAAGTGAAGCCAGTAACAGCAACGGCCATTAGATGCTGGCTACAAAACACTCTGGCTGCAACAGACTTCCTTTCAGAAATAGATGACATCTCATGAAAAATTCAGGCAATACATTGTTAAAACCAAGTTAATTCCTATCAGTGTCCTATCAGAGTATATTTGAGGGTGTGGTTGGTTTGACTGACAGGTCCGGCCCCTGTCTGTTCCCCGCCTTTACCCTCTCATCCAAATATGGTCCTAAAAACCTCTAAAGATGGTGACGGCCAAACGCTAAACTTCTACACTACATATATATAAAACTGGGAAACTGTGTTGAAGAGAAGATGCCGGCAGAGGTCAGTGATTTCTTTGGATCATCCCACAGTCTCTAGCTTGTTCCAGACTGAACTGATCCTCCTGGTTTTATCGTGACCACTAAGAATGCTGCAAATGACACACCAGCAGATCACTCTTGTCAAAAATAACAACATTAAATGCAAGTGACTGTGATTTCTAGAACATACTTTGGCCTTGATGCAAAAACCAGTTGGGAACCACTGGTTTAAACTCCTTTCAGAACAGCAGGCAGCAGTGAGAGTACACACACACACACACACACACACACACACACTGAGCAGCTATAACCAAGCACAGAGTCTAGGATGCTGAGATAAATGTGATCAGGCGATGTTGAACTGGCAGACCGACGGCTTCTCCTCACTACAGTTCTCATCAAACCACTTCCCACTGGAGGCCTCAGACAGGACGGCACAGTTCTGGGACTTGCTGCCATCCGGCTGAGGAGACCGGTAGTTGGAGGTGTCCCAGTTCTTGTATGCGATGCTGAAGCCGGATTGGTCCTTCCAGGTGCCCTCAGTGATCACGTCGCTGATGCCCAGCCAGATCTGCACATCCAGGCCGATGCTTTGGCGGACGTAGTCTCTGAGCTGGTCGTTTTCATCGCTGGATGTGGGTGTGCCGAGGACGCCGCCCATGGCGTTACAGTCTTCGGTGGCTGTGTTGTAATTTTTCCTCAGAGGGTCAGCCAAGAAGCACTTGCTGTTGATCTTTGCGCCTTTCAAACAGACTGAAGATGAAAATGAAATGAGCAGATGGTTAGAAAACAGAAAAACAATCTCACCTTTAACATTTTTCCTTAGACATTACACAAATATCTTGTTGTTTTTCCCTTTGATAATGATGCACACAAGGTACAAGCTCCTCAGTTCTTATGACTAATATGACTTTACATCTGTAGTGAAGATTTCTTTGATTTAAGGGAAGAACTGGATATAATTTTGTGTTCTGAATGACCGGTCAGACCCTGGTTTGCCATGTGTTTTCCAGATTAAAACTTCAAAGACCACACATATCACCAATCTGTCCTTATTTTAACCCTTGTACGCCCCCGGGGGTCTCCTCGTACCCCGCCTCCTATGCTCTTCGGAGAGCAATATATTTGATTCAGACTTGAATCAAATATATTTTCTCCCTCAGACTTTAATCCACATCCGACAGAAGTGGGAGTAAGAATACTGTTTATAACACTTCTCCTTTTTAATGACAGAGGAGCCTCGGCTCAAGTAGAGTTTATTTGAGAGGACACTTCAGTGAGTAGGTTTTCAATAACAACAAGGCATAAACCTGACTAATCTAAGCTTATTATGTCTAAACAACTATGGAGTAAAAAATGGAGTTGTGCCAAAAAAACTGACTATTCCTCAGGTTTTTTGCACGCCAACCCCACATCCATACAACACACTGTGTGGAAGCAGGTTTTTAGTTTACAGTTGTGTTTCTACTACAAAAGTAACAACATAAAATATTGCAATGAACAAAATTTTATAGACTCATTATGCAGATTTGGGGCACAGCTCCTGAACCAAAATAATAAATCTTTATAAGACAGGGGCACAAATCACCTTGGGGTTTTTTTTTTCAAATATATATTTTTTAAATTAGATGCTTCAAATTGAAATATCAAATCCATTGCAATCCATTGCTATTAAACACAAATGACTGACACAGTAAAACTGCGTGGTCCTTTTTTGGAACATTTTGGGAAGAAGTCTTAACCCATAAGCCACAACCCACATTTCAAAATGATGTATGATATATATAAAGCAGACTTAAACAGACCACAATGAACATATTTTGAACACATTTGTAATGTTAAATGTAGGTTACATACATTACAAATTAACACATTGTGACATGACTCCACCGGGAGGGTTAGTAGATGTCTCTTAGGGACTTTAAGAGTTAAAGTCATGGAGAAAGCTGTATTTGGAACTTGTCCGAATACCGTATTTTCCGGACTATAGAGCGCACCTGTCTATACGCTGCACCCGTGTATAAGCCGCTATTGAATTTATTTGAACAGTTTCATGTGGTCCACTCTGACCGGGTCTGATGTGATGAGGCTAAATGTATCGGCGGCACGGAGCTTGCTAGCTTGTAAAAAGCTAACGAGCTTCGTCGGAAAAAAGTAGCGCCTTATAGTCCGGAAAATACGGTATTTAAAAAGCTTGTAATGCCTGTGTCACTATGGGCACTTATGGGTTAAAGTAGCTATTTCTATTTCATTATTACTTAAACACATTCAGGTGTTTTCTAGATTGTCAAACAGTGGGTTTACTTCTTTGCAGGGACTGGTGCTCTCTCAGCAGGTTGAGCTCCTGGACAATGTCGTCGATCTGTTTCTGTAGCTCCTCAATGGCAGCATCCTTTGTTGGTTCTGATTCCAGACACACCAGAGACATAAACAAAACAGGTAACTTAAAATTCACTGGAAATTTGTGCAGTAATTAGAGTAGAGCTGAATAATTTGAGGCTTTAAGAAGTTTTATAAAGGAAAGATGCTCTTCTATTGAAGTATTACAGGTAGCAATGTGTGAGATGTTCTCTCCATCTACCTTTCTTCACTGGTTTCCTCCTCAGTGGATTTTGCTGGAACGAGCAGTTTGTGAGCAGCAGCACTCCCAGCAGCACACACACTCCTTTGAACTCCATGGTTAGACCTGTTGAATGAGGTTGCTCCAACGTGGACGCTCACAATTTATCTGTCACACCCTCTCTCCCTCTCTGTTTATCCCTCTCACACCCTCCCTCTTAGAGGATTTAAGGATGGCATGTGTGCTTCTTTGCTGGCTTCAGACCCTTCACGTGGAGCTCGAGCCCTCACCAGAGGCGGGCCTGGAGAGCAGGTGGAGATGGGCAAAGACGGTGTGAAGCAGCTATGACATAACCCGTCTGCTGCATAAAAGGCAAAAAAAAAAAAAAATGGCTATAGTTTATTTCTTGCCTCACAGGATTATTGTTTAGACCATTTCTTTCCTAAACGTTAGCCAAAATGGTTCTGGAAATTTTCAGGTTTCATGGATGTATTTGGAAAAATGTGAATATTTCCAGGTGTTTTTGGCAGCAATGAAATATAATCATTGCACCAGCATCCCTTGATAGATGAGGTGGAAACAGTAGATTTCTTAGTTTTAAACTGTGTCCATAAATAAGAGTTGGACCGGCATGCTGTCCGCCTGTGCACACACCCTGCAGCAGTCTGAGGGAAGAGTGGAAAGCATCCAGAGTCACATCTGGTCCTTCTGTAAGACTTACACTTGATACAGTCCTCAGCTGACACGTGGCGAACAGAAAAGGCCGCGGAGGGAACAGACTGTTTGATTTCAGGACTGGAAAGTTTTGACTGTTGTTTGTTTCTTTACCAAAACCAAAATGAAGGACAGCACAGCGAGTGTGGAACAAATAAACCAGAATACTCAAAGGTTTTGCTGGACTACAAGGTCAAATAAAAACAAAACCCTCAAAATACCAAACATTGTTCATCCTAATGTGTTCAATAAAACACAGAAACACATATTGCAATGTTTCCAGAAACACAGTTCAGTTTTAAGATCAGCATAATTTAAAATAATAAACTATCCTAAAGCTGAAGCAATTCACCAATTAGTCAGCAGACAAGCAGCAGAAAATGTATATAATTGGTCAATTACAATGATAAAAGACTGGAAGATAATAAGCAATGACAATACATGCAAGTTGCAGAGCTACAAAGTTCATATTAACTGGTCTGTTCTGCGCAGGTTTATCTATTCAGGGGACAAAACTAAAAAACAAGGTGCTTTAGTTTGATTCAAACAGCAATTTGAACTAAAACACACAAAACAAAGTATCTAAATTCAAAATCACAAAGACAAACAGTGTACAAGTTAAAAAATTTATTAGAAAATTATGCACCCATGTTCATTTTAACCAAGGAAGCCGACTTTCTGTCTCGTCTTTCCCAGACTCTCCTCCTGCTGCAGCAGCTTCAACAGTGGAGCATGGAGGGCTTTTCCCACTCGTTTACCTGCCTGCAGATAGAAATAATAACATACTGTAGAGTCGTCTGCCTTGTAGTCTTCTCCAATACACATACTCAAAACTAGCTTTAAAACCAAAAAGCCCACCACTTTTATTGCAGATTATATTAAATTTACCCACAGTGTATTGTGATTACATACATTATACATTAATATACTGAAAAAGTGTCTTTCTTCACAAAACGCTGTAGCATGACAGGAACTACTGGTGAAAATGATTAAGGACTACAGACTTTGATGGACAGGTGATTGCAGAGGAGAGAGCTGAATCATCAAAGTATTTTATATACCAAAATTAAGCTAAGCAAACATTGGGGAGGAATTCTGACTCTCCTCATCTCTCCTTGAAACAGTTTTGTTTATGAGTTTTCTATTCCTTTAACACTTAAAAACAAATCAGTGTATTTCCTCAAAATATGTTTTTTGTAAGATCAAACAGCAGTACAAACTATAATCGTGTTGAAGTGAACCAAAACCAACTAAAATGCCCCAGAAGATGTATTGATGTATCCGGATAATCTCTTTATTGGCTCAAGGTCAAATGTTGCTGCTTTTTAAAATCAAAGCAACTATTAAAAATACAACAGCAAAAACAAAAAAAAGAAAAAAATCACAGAGTTATGTTAATTCCCCAGCTGTGGTGAGAGGAGACCAGATGGCTGGACTCACCTCTGTCATTTCAAAGATGCTCTCTGGATCCAGGCTGCCTCCGCCCACCTTCCTCGTGCAGGTGACCGTGCCCTTGTGTGTGACAGAGATGATGAGGCTCGCCACAGAGCACGCCTTCTCCTGCAGAGTCGCGTCCACCACGTGCCTGTGACCCACCTGCCCAAAAACAGTCAGTGAACATGTGTCATTGTTGGTGTGATAATGGGCTTTTTTCCCCCTCATTACCAATAACTGAGCTCACCTTGCACAAGGTCACTATACAGGGAACGTTTTCTACGTTTAGTCTCATACAGTCGTAAGGGTCATCTGACAGCTCGATTTCTTTTCCTCCTTCATCGTCGGATGATATATGAACTCTGGGAATTCTGTCAGAGAGGTAATCGGGGAAAAAAATGAAGTCTGTAAACACTGAAAGATATAACAGCTGTAAAGGATTAAAGGATTTAGCATTCCAGTCATAATAATCCAAACACATACTCACTTTGTGTTGAAGAGAGCTGCCTTGGTAGCTACTGAGATGGCATCGTACAAGTTTCCATCACACTGTAGGAGCTGTGGAAGAGTGACAATATGAGACTTTGACTTTCCTGTTAGGATTCATACCACCACTGATACATGAAAATGAACACCTCTATGATGTCTATCATACAATACTTTATATCCAAAGATAAGATAAGAATTTAATCTTAGGCACAGGAGGCAAAATGATTGAAAAAATAATAATTTGGGGGAATTTTAAGGCAGGCCCATATGAAATAAGTGGAAAATTAAATTTAAGGTCACAACTAACAAATCATTGTCATTGTTGTTATTGGTCATTTAGTCCTGTAAGGAAGAATCAAGTCATTTTGGTTGTGGTCAAGTATCGATATAATGATGACAATGATAAACTTCCTGCCTAATCAATTGTTTTTGTTGTTGAGGCCAAACTCAAATGCCAAATGAAAAGCCTGAAATCAAAGAGAGTCACACTGAATGATTCAAATGTAAAATATGGATTCCAACTTTTGAACAGTCTTTTCTCAAAGGCATTAAATTGTTTTTGTACATACAAAAAGTACAGATAAACAGAGTTTGACATTTTGGAAAGTGAAAAGCAGCCACCACTCACCAGCACATCCACATAAAGGACCCAGCAGTGTTCTCCAGCACTTATACAGAGGCTCTTCAGATCAACACTGTGTTTGTTGTTGAAGACTTTGTAGAGGGTGTTACTCAGCTCCGTCCCCAGCTCCTCACCTCCTCTCCCCTCAAACTCAGGGGTTGCATTAGCTGAACTAGTGCCAGGAGGAGGAAATAAGACAATGAACTTGTGAAATAACAGAAATAACATCATATAGAAGGATTCATTCCTTCATGAGTTGATAAAAAAGAGGGGGGAATCTTGCAGACAATGCAACACCACCTCCTGGTGGCAGTGCACCCATTAAACCACCACCACACTGTACTTGGCTTAGAACAGTTTAAAAGTTAATGGTTACGAATATAGTTTAAAATGTCCAACATAATCATCCAGCTCTGCCTGAACTGTTTGTCAGGTAGTCAGCCATCAGAGCTTCAGAAACTCCTTATCTGCACTGTTTAGTCATCAAATAGGGCTTCTGTGTGTCTCTCATTATCAGTAACTTTCTAAAGCTGAGGATCCAACATTCACACCCCCCCTTCAATGACTGTGACTCTGTATCTTAATCTGTACCACTTAAATTGTGGGGCCATGAGTCATGTTGCTTTTGAGGACAAACAAAGTCTCCATATTGTAACACATTCAATGACTAAAATGTTTTGAAACTCATTTACTTTACACATGACAACAAGCATGACACCCACCAATCAACAAAGAATTCCAAATAGCCTTCATTTGGCAGCATGGGCTTCGGCTTTCCAATCTCAGCTTTAATCCCAACAAGAACTGCTGTGTGTCCCTGCAAGAAGTAAAACAGAAAGTCTCAGCAGTTGTCAGCAGGTATTAGACAGACTCAGTTTTAACTAATAAACTCAATAGGTGTGTGTGCAAAGGGTGTCGAGATGTGACTGGAGTGTACAGTTTAAGAGCATCCTGATGTTTAAAATGAAACAGGGCAGGAATTCTGCTGCAGATGTTGTCGGTTATCATTACCAGTGTAACTTTGGCTGATCCGTCTGTGTTGGACACCACATCAGTCTCTATTTCCATGTGTCTGTAGTCCTCACAGCCTCTTCCATCCACTCGTAAATCATCCTGATGGCCAAAAACGATATGTCAACAGAGGCAGCTAGTGCTAACGGAGCTAGCTGTCCATCGTTAGAACTCGTAAATAAATGACTTCGGTGATATTCATCGTAATAATCTAAACAAACAGGAGTAGATGGATAGAGCATTGAAAAACTTACCCTTATGCCATGTAAGATGTAAACTTTTTCAGCTTCGCTAACTTGTACTGTTGCCATGTTGAAAAAATATCTTTTAGCATGCGTGCGTCTGTCGCTCTTCTACCACGTCATCAAAAGACGACGATTAAAAAAGGATCGCATATTTAATTGATGCGATGACGATAAAATAAGATAAATATACTTAAAAAAAACCTTCAGGTGCTTCATATATGAACTTTTTCAGGGATTGCTACTTAATATAGTAAAACGTATTATATATGAGGTTGAACTCCTAAAATAATTTGAATTTCTACTTGTAAAACAATGGAAAAGACTTTTAATTCTTTTTATCTGCATTTATCCTCTACTGAAGAACAAAATCATAGTGATTCCAGCTCATTCACAGACCCTGGGTGAGTTTTAAGAGTTTTTTAAATTAACATTTGATGCTAGATCAGAAGTGGTCCTGTACATTAACTGCTACTGCAATCCTGGCGTGTCCCCTAAATTTGGACTTTGAGGTTGCCTACAGGACATTTAGAACAAGCAGACTTGAAAGTCAGTCAAAACTGATTCAGAGAAAAACAAAAAGAAACATGCAAAATAAATAAAAGACATCA
>OOFC01013436.1:15221-29260 GCA_900323345.1 Pseudochromis fuscus | reverse complement strand
TTGTTATCATCCATCTAGATGAAGCTGCACTAAAGTGAATGTCAACAAAACAGTCAGATAAGTCAGTCAGTCAAACTTTATTAATAGAAAACAAACCAACGTTCTGACAACTCCTGTTCACTCCCAAAACAAGCTAGCACATTCACAATACGGTACCGTACATACCAGTAGCTCTTACCGGTATTTGCGCCGCCTTCGTTGAAAACAATGTATTTCCAACTCCATTTGTCACAGTTCAAAGCTACATGAACAGCTGTTTTATTTTTTTCTCCGAGGTAACGTCAGTGACGTAGTATTATCTTTTACCAACAACAAGGTACAACAGGTAGTGCAACTTTTTATCATGTAGTTAGTGCATCACAAACGTGGAGGGAACTTTTCCCTGATTCAGTAAACACGTAAAAGAAACAGTCTGATACCGCTACGGTAAATCAAACGGTAGTGCAATCACAATATACGCTCCCTGACTACGGTAGCCATAATTAACCAATATTGATCCATATATAAGGCGCATCGGATTATAAGGCGCACTATCAGTTTTTGAGAAAATTAAAGGCTTTTAGTTGCGGAAAATACGGTATTTTTCACCTCATCAAGTCACAAACAAAACAGTCTGCATGTGTATTATTGTCCTCAACTAGGACACAAAGTATATAAAGGTAATGAGAGTGAGAAAAAAAGGGGCATTATTATTTGTGATTTATCTCAAATTTGACATTGTAGAAAGTGGTATTTATTCAAGGTGTGTATGGATTTCAAAGATCCCTTCCCATTTCTAGTTTTCTTTAAAAAGCTTTTGCACCAAGCCTCTGACTATGCTTGAATTAGTTGCACCCAGTCAATACCCAGACATCACATATGTCTCTGTAAGTACGAAAAAAGATGAAATGATGTAAATAATTTCCTGCAAAGGATCAATAAAGTATCTATCTATCTATCTGACCAGACGCAGTAGTAATAGAGAAGATAAAAGCAGGAGACACCAAAACGTCCATAGGGGACAGAGTGTGTCATTCAGAGACGTTAGGATTCAGCTGATAAATTCCTGAAGAACAGTACATCACCTATTAATCCTCTGGCAGTGGGTCTTACACTCGAGCACTGGGCAGGTGCCAGCTGCACAGCACTGAGTGGATACCTTGACCTCTTTTGCCAGTCACATCTGTCCCTGAAGCGACCCGAGGAAACGACACGGCTAATTTACAGCCTGTAAAGCTTTCTAAAGGTCCTGGGTCTAAATAAATAAATAAATAATACTTGGGGTCAAATAAATTAAATTGGCTCCATTGTCTCAATACATTCTCTTAATGACTTGTTTACAGGACATTTATGGTTTGGACAGAATAACAGGAAACATTTTGTCATTTTATTAGAAATGTATACATCAGGGGTTTGTTTTTTGATGCTCATCCACTACTTTCTTTGCCATGTTTATTTTTCTTTGTGTGTGTTACTCACAGGGTCTCCCTCCACCACTTCTCCTTTAGCGTTTCGAATCACCATGACCAACTGAGCCTGGAAAGTAATGATCAACACTGGACCCTGGTCCATCATCTTCCCCATGGCCAGCTGGAGAAGAAGAGACATAAATGCTTTAATAAACCAGGAAGTATGTCAAAGAAACCATGATTGATGGAGACAAATACAGACTGAGAACAACAGCAGACAAACACAAAACACAGAAAGTTAAAAACAAATCCCATAAAGAACTGTGTTTAGTTTACAGTCTACTGCTGTAAGCAAATCTTAAAAAGTCCAAAGTAACTTACATCAATATTGTCAATGTCCAGGATCTTAGAGTGGAACTGAAGTCCCATGGCCTTGGCTTGCTGAATTGGATGTGCCAGCTGGCTGTATGTCTATAAACCCAGCAAAGAAGAAAGAGAAGATAACATTAACCCTTCACATGTAATTAAAAACTACCCACGTGCATCCAACATGTGCACAACATGTCAGTCAAAGTGCTGCAGTGCTGTGGAGCAGTGTAAATAGAAGCTGGTGATATCGGTGTTTCTGCACTTCCTGAACAGATCCAGTGTGAGAGAGGCCGTACCGCTTCGTAACACCAGTCCTTCAGCACCTCCAGCTCCCCTCTGATCATCGCCTGATTGAAAACACAACAAACACAAGAATGAAAAAATGACGACAACTTCCAGTCAACATTTCTAAACCTGTTTTAGGTTCATACTTAATTTAGATACATAGATGTTGAAGTTTGCTCAAGCAGTTTAGCAGTGACCCTGTTTACACTTGGTTTAAAGATGGGTCTCGGGTGATCGGATCTCAAGTGGACAGGATTAAATACAAGTGTAACATAACGACATTGAGCAGGAATCACCAAGAACACATGTGGAGGTGGTCTGGTTGTTTTCCTTTGACCACATGTGACATCTGAACACAAGTGGACAGCAGGATGGTTTAGAGATGCATGTTAAATACAGGTGTAAACAAAGATGTGTCTCAGCTGTCCACTTGTGATCAGATGCATTTTAAAACCAAGTGTGAACAGGGTAGTGTCACAAATATCAAATGATATTCGATGTTGTACAGAATTATTGCTCAAGTCTTGTTGGTATCAACAGCTGCAGGTGAACATACCTCTAGGATGTTGGGGATGATATCTCGTTCACACTGCTTCAGAAAGGAATCTTTATCAAAGGAAGGGTCCACCTTCAAAATCTCTGTTAATACCTCGGACATTTCAGTCTTTGAAAACAGTCCCCCTGTACAAACACGCACAAAAAATACATAAAAAGAGCGCAACAAGAAGCTTCAAATGTTTGCATTAATAATGTGGTTATAATGAAAAATACTATTATGAAAACAAATCGATAAAATACAGGAATATCTATTAAGCTTAAAATATTAATATTAAACAGTTCAAAACTGAGAGCTGCATCTTCACTGTTACAACCTAATTACACCTCAGCCTCATTAACAAAGACAATCAAACCAGACGTCTCGCACCTATAAGGTCAGTCATCCTGTCAGTGACAGCACGGGATGCTCTGATGAAGGCGTTGTCGCTCTCATCATACTTCATCTTCATCTCAAAGAACCCTGTGGTTCACAAAACAATGAGAACATGTCAGACTTTAGGTTGAAACTTGATCTCCTCTACACATACACACACGTGGCAAAAAAACAATTGTCTCAGATCAGCAAACCCTTTCAAATTCATAGAAAGCTCATACACGGGAGTTAGACATTATTTTTCCTGTCGAGAAATGAATCCCCACTGGGTCTGAGGGTTCGACAAAGTAAAGAATGAGAAGGCTAAAAGCTGCAGCTCAGCAAAACACTGCTGTGCAGAGTGATTGATGAGTAATCGTATCACTCCGGTACATGTCCTTATAAATAAGCATCAACACACACATCTCTTCAGTATACTGATACAAACACACACACACACACCCAACATGTATTTGTACTGTGTACTGCCACCTTCAGCACAACAAAGTCAATGTACAGTTCAGAAGGAAGCGAAGCCTGTGAGCTTCCTGCTTCTCTGCATTTTGCATCAATGAAACAGCAGTGGAGCAATAAACTGAAACAACTTTGTGGACTGCTATGTAACTGATTACAAACTTCTGTGCAGTGTCAAATTAAAACCGTCTAAATAAATGTAACAAAAATGCTGTTAAAAAAAAAAGTTTGAAAAATAACCCGAGCTGAGGGACAGAAACATATAGAGGGACATTGTTTCTTACTGTTGAACACCACATTGTTGTCTTTGAAGTCCTTCCACTGTTGGTACCATTTTGAGTCTTTGTGGAGCACCACACCCATAGCTTCCCTGATGAATACACACACAGTAAAAGTTAGAGAGCTGATCATCACATAAAGCACATTAACTCAGAAAGGAAACTAGTTCAGAGATATTACTACAGCTCTCACATTCTTACATGTTTGAATGAGTTCACATTCTTGGATTTATTAATAAAGTCTGAGTGAATCTAAAAGAGTGAAACCAGCTATCTCTGATCCCGATGGCCATTTTCCTTCTCAATATCAGTGTAAGCAGAGGGCACTCACGTACTCATTGGCTTCGAAGACTTTGCTATCATCCCCTGACCCCTTGGAGGAGAACTCACTCCTCTTTCGGAGTCTGGCAGGAGGCCGATAAGGGCCAGTATGACCCAGGTCACCAATCTCCTTCTTCACACTCTCCATGCCCTAAAAACCAAAAAACAAGCAGGTGCAGGTCCCCTATTTGTCATTATCAAAAAGTACTTCTAATAGTACACTAAATATTAGGTACAATTTACCTCCTATCTTACAAAGAGCTTTTAAGTACTGTACTTCACTCAGGAAAAAGTGCATCAGATCTGAAGTTTTGATAAACAAATAAACACACAGTCACTACATACCTGAGATATTGCTTTGAATGCGCCCGTCTTCCCCAACATCTCTCCGCTCTTAGACACACTTTCTGCAGAGGTCTTAGCTGTTTTGGCTGCTTCCTCCACCCCCTCTTTGATTTTTTTCCCAATGTCTGTACGACTGACCTCTTCTAGTCCCTGTGCACACACACAGAAAGCACACACATTTCAAGGGTGGATCTAGAAATTAGCATTCAATGACCATCAAAGGAAAGGCCAGGTCAGATTGAAACATATGTGTCGCATGTACCTCTTTAACTGTGTCAGATAAGTTTCCCAACTTCTTCCTGAGAATCTCAGAGGTCTTCGCTGTTTCAGACTCTATAGTTTTCTGTTGAAAGACAAAGGAAAGGAGAATTGGTAAACAAATTAATTAGGTACCTAACCTTCATTTTTCATAACAACATGGATAAAAAGAGGCTCTGTGTGTGTGTGTGTGTGTGTGTGTGCGCATAGCCAAGCACTTACATATTTCCTTCGTGCCTGTTTCAGTGCATCTGACTCCTCGAGTTTTTTGGCTTCTTCCCGGAACTTCTTGATGTTTTCTTTCATTTCCTTGTTCTTGTTTAGTTCTTGTTTGATGTTGTCCAATAACTCTCCCAGGAAGCCTTTTCTGCCGCCGCCCCTCTCCCCTGATAAATACCTCACCTGTACAAGGGCTGACTGAGGCATCTTGGAGGCGACAAACAAAAAACACCACATTAGAATGAATGCAACTGGAGCATGTGTGGAGCAGCTCTATTAACCTTTACTCTATCTTCATAGTGTTTCTTCAGAATCAGAATCCTTTACTGAACTCCGAGGGGAAATTGTGTTTCTTATAAAGTCTTACAAAGATTCATGCCTATGCTGTATATTTATTAACAAATGCTCTTATTTTATTGCTAGTAATGGTGCAGATATTCTACCCACAAATTAATAATGTTAGTTTTACTACTCATTTATCCTAAAAACTGAAGGGAGTTCTCTTTGCGTTGAGAGCAAACTCCTGCCAAACACCAGGACCCAGAACAAATGTTCCAAACAATACATGATTTGTATCATATAGTGTACATACATGTATTCATATTTTGCACTTGATTTGCTTAACTGTTACAGCGGTCACATTGGTGAAGGTAGAACAGTACTTTTTTTTTTTTTTTTTTTTTTTTACCATAAAAATAATCAAGAATAAACAAAAATAAATTTCCACTGTATAGTGTCTATGTACAATTGTTTCGATCTGTTTGGAATGGAAAGGATGTTTGTATTGTTCTATTATCCTGTTTTCTGTCTAGTCTGGGGTTTTTTACAAAACTAGCATCCTACATTGTGATATTAATGCTCTTAAAATAATTTAGAGCACCACTCATCCAGATTTGCTCAACTGGAATAATTTAGGAGATTCAATCCAATGTTGATTTGAAAAACTAGCATGACAGTAAGATTGACATCCTGAACCCAGACAGCAAAACATGGGATTCCTAAGTCTGTATCATTCAGATCCATATTAAACTTCTTGAAAAACATGTAGCCTGCACAATGCAGCCTCTAAATATACACAAAGAGGTGTTGGTACCTGTGGAGAGCTCGTGAGGAGCCCACGTATCCTGTAGACATTGGGTCTGTTGGGAAGCAGCAAGTACGAGGAGGGGAACGCCAACAAGCCTCGTCTTACACATATCTGGAGACAGACACACAAACTTCAGTTAATTGCTCTGGTTATGACAATGAATGTACTAAAGTCTACTGCATGGAACCTCCGTATTTTAAGTTAAAGTTTGGGTATAAGATATAAAAGAATGGTAGCCACAGGTGAATGAACAGCACTTCTAACTGACCATCGTGTTTACGGTTAAACACAGAGATGGCAAAGTCATTGAGCGACAAAGTTAAAGTTCAAACCTATGTGGCAAAATTAAACATCCGATGTTTAAAAATATATATTCCCCGACGTTGCCTTCAGCGTAAAAACTCCAAACACCGGTTGGAGCTCTTAATTTTCCAGGAGCTAACTCTGCTAGCTAACGCCACGTTTAGCGGACCAGCCGAATAAAAACGTTACACTCGCTGTCACCAATAAGTCTAGCGGATCTATAAAGTCTCCTCCATGTTTTCCCCTATTATTGCACGATGTTTAAATACTATAACTTCAACAAACGGTCCCAAACTCTCACCTGGTAACACTGACATAAGGGGGTCGCCATCTTGAAATGTCGTGCCTGTGACCTTCTTCCGGTTGTGACCTTCCACGTTCACGTGGGAGGAGGGTCTTAAGAGCATGCGAAACTTTGCAAAGGGATAATTTCATCTCCACAGTGCAATAAAATTCCACGTATTTAGACTTTATATAATATTTTGCTACATGTCCATTTCAAAGACATATCATTAACTCAGTGAGTGTAATTGCATTAAAAGGGATTTAAAAAAAAAAAGCATTAAAAAAAAAATCACAACAAAGTAACTTGCAGACATAAAACAGTGACAAAACAGTCAAAGCATTTCAAATATTGAAGTTTATTTATCAAAACACCTTATAGAACAAAGGCAATGGCAGGTGAAGCGTGACAAAAATTAAAAATTTGGTCTCTAAAAAAGAAAAATTTAAAACAAAAAACTAAAATGACACATTCACGGATACAAATTACAAACTAAAATAACATTTGTTGTGTTACAAATATCTAACAAACCAAATGTGCTGAAGGTTAAAGTCAAGATTATGTAGTTTTTGAACATACTAAATGAAGTGTGAGATGTAACACAGACACCAAAAAAAAAATTATGCGTTCCTATCGATTCTAACATCAATCTCTCTTCCATTCAGCCTGTAACCATTCATGGTCCTGCAGGCACGCTCGGCAGTTTCAGGGTTGTCAAAGCGAACCACGCCACAGCCCTTGGACTTGCCGTTCTCCATCTTAATATCAGCATACTGGACCATGCCTGTAGAGGGAGGAGGAATACCAGTGTCAGATGTTACCTTTATATGGCAAGCAGCAAATAATCAGAGTGTTGATTTTGTATTTTAAAACTAGTCTTACCACATGTATTGAAGGTATCCTTCAGCATCTTCCAGGTGAAGTCAAATGGCAGCTAAAAAAAGAAAAACAATTCAAATATAATTAAAATCACGTGAGAAGTACTTTTTAAAAAAAAATAATTAAGCCTAATGCCTTAAAACTTACATTTCTGACAAAGATCTGGCATCCCTTCCTGACATTGCTTCCCCCAGTTCCAGGTCCTCCAGCTCCAGCTCCTCCAAAGGAGTTCCCACCAAATCCACGATCCATATCGCCAGAGCGATCAAACTGACCAACGCCTCCAGATCCCATCCGGTCCATGCCAGAGCTCATACGGTCGAGGCCACCAGAAGGAAAGCGGTCGAGTCCTCCGCTGGAGCCCATGCGATCGAAGCTGCTTCCCATTCTGTCAAGCCCGGTGTTGCCCATGCGATCCATACCCATTGGGGAACCAAAGTCCATGCCAGTACCCATGCGATCTAAACTGGATGGGCCCAGGCGATCAAATCCAGTTGGGCCGAGGCGATCCATGGAGGAGTTCATACGATCCAGGCCAGGTCCAAGTCTGTCCATGCTGGGCCCAAGCCGATCCATCCCAGAGCCCATCCGGTCGAAACCAGAACCCAGCCTGTCCAGGTCAGACGCACGATCCATCCTATCCATGCCCATCCGGTCCATCCCACCCATGCGGTCCATGCCACCTCCCAGACGATCCATTCCAGAGCTCATGCGGTCCATACCCATGGAGTTTCCTGCAAAAGAAAATAAACAAATGAAAAAAATCAAAGATATAATCAACTGAGCTAGTTAATCACTACAGGGGCTTTCAAACAGAATCCTGAAAATACTAACCCAATCCTCTTTCAAAGGAGTCTCCAAAATTATTGCGAGACATCCCCATTTCATTTCGCCCAAAATCCCTGTCAAAAGCACCACCAATCCCACGGTCCATCTCTGACAATGCAAGAGATTAAACCATTAGAAATGTTCAGCAAAACGGGAAAGTATTCCACGCTTGCTCTGGAGAGCTTAGCACATGATGTCTGAACACCTCCTCACCGTTCATTCTGCCCATCCCCGAAGAACCAAAACGATCCATGTTGTTCATGCCTCCAAAGTTGTCTACAAGAAAGAAAAAAAGTCTTAACAGCACAGAACACAACCTGAAAATCATGTAAATACACTAAAGGCTGCAGCTGGAGAAAAGTTCTACCACACTACCTCCTCCACCTCCCATACGGCCTCCTCCTCCTCCTCCTCCTCCTCCTCCCATGTTGCCAAAGCCCATCCCATCCATACCTGCAGATGAAGAGAGTGATCAATGACCTCTGATTTCACTAGTGCCACTGATTAAAGGGTTTAATAAAAACACTAGACTTAGGTACCTCCAGGGCCCATGTTTCCCATCCCTCCTCCTCCACCACCTCCTCTGTTAAGTTGGGTAGCATCAATAGGCTGGCCACCAGGTCCCAGGCCCAAACCAATACCACTCAGGCCACCTGGGCATAGAAAATAGAAACAATTTTATGATATTCTCTAGTTAAAAGATATATAATGGCTAAATGTTATCCCAATAATACTATGACTGTGCATACATAACAAGGATATGCAACGATATTCAACAAAATTTGTTGTTCAATTCTGCCATCCTAGTGGAAAACTGGGTATATACTTACGGGGAAGAGCTGCCCCTCTATCTGGGGGTCCAAAATCCTTGGGGAGGGATTTCTCATCCTGTAATCAAGTCACAAAAAATTCATTTAGACTTTGCTCATGATCAGGTCATAATGAAATCTAATATCCAGTCTGGGTTAGAAAACATACCAGTTTGACGTGCATGGTTCTGTTGAACAAGAGCTGCCCATTGAACATAGCTGTGTAATCATTAAGGAAAATATACCAGAGACATCATGAAGCAATGTAAATAAAAAAACATTAAAGAAAAGGTTCTGCCAATCAAGCAGAAGTTTTTTTTCCCAAAAGGATACAGACAGCTTGGACTGCTTCAATGGGCATATCAAATGTCACTGTGCCCATGCCTCTGCTTTTCCCATCCTTGTCCTCCAGGATGTCTGCTCTCACCACCATGCCTGCCATGCTGAACACCTCTTTCAGCTTCTTCCAACCCACTTTGTAGTCAAGCTGTTGGCACATGGAGCAATTTGAGAAACTGGTTACAAGTCAGACTAAACTAAAAATTTAAAAGGGAATATCACTAAGGGCTGTCAAGTTATTAGTTAATCTACAAAATGAAAAATAGCAATTAATGTTTATTTTTCCAGTCATTTTATATGAGTAAAAACAACAATTCAATTTTTATCCTAGTTTTTGTTTTGTATTCTTAACATCACTCATTTTCATACAAGGGGTTTAACAAACAATGGGAAAAATCTAGAAGCCGTACATTAGCCACAAAGACAGTGCTGCCAATCCTGCCAGCCTGCAGACCATGGATGATCTCGTTGGGGATGTTGGGATTGTTCATCAGGCTGGGAGGAATGCTGACCATGGGGCCATTTGGTCCAGGGCCCATGCGGTCCATTCCCCCCATACCACCACCCATACCTCCTCCCATGCCTCCTCCCATGCCTCCCATTCCACCATGACCTCCTGGAGGACCTCCACCTTGAGCCTTGTTAATTTCCCTCTGAGCAATTACACCATCAGGGTCCTTTCAAAAAGCACAAACACATCACTCAGACAAAATCACAACTAAGGCATAAGTCCTACGAGCAACATATGAAATAGTTTTTTTCTCTTCATTTTTTTTGGGCCTACCTCTTTCACTTTCAGAGGTCGTCCATTGAGGCTGTGCTTGTTGACCTTCTCCACTGCTTTCTTCATTAGCTCTTCAGTTCTAAACTCAACGACACTGACAGGAACATATATACAGTGAGGAAACACTGAGAAATTACATTTTTATTAACTGCCTCCTCTAAAACCTGTCTTAAACAGACATTAATGAATGGTTTTCACATGACTGCATTTTGATTTTGTCAAATTTGTGATGCATTGACACAACCACCTAGAATTGGTGATAGTAAACTGAAAGACTACTTACGCACAACCCTTTTGTTGATAGAAGTCATCAGGTGGCACCAGAACCAGAAGAGAATAAAGAATATTTCAAATTAGTAAAAGTAACAGTTATAATAAATGTTTTAACTTGTAGCAAATGAAGCAAACGACACACTTTCATGCACAATGAAAAGTTCAACGACACACACAAGCCTACAACCTTGGCCACAACTCTACTTCCAAATAAAGCTACAATATAAAGATCTCATTTCTGTGACACAATACAGGCAAGTGTAGTGAACATAAAGAGTTATATTCCAACATCCAGAGGGCAGAAAATCCACAGTGGAATAGGATTCCCCACAACTAAGATATTGGAGGTAACTGTTCCAGTGAAGCAGGTCTAACAAAATGAGTTACATTTAACAACCATCTAACAGCTTTGTAACAACCTCATCCAGACTAGACCCCTTTAGATCGTAAGGAACAAATTCAGCAACCAAAAAAGGGACATTGTCAGCTACTGCGATCACACAGGATTGGCTACGAAGAAAGCTGAAGTCCTGTTTTAAGAGCATCAACCTTTCGGGATGGCCTCAAGTCAGTGCCACGGACGACACCAAATAAAACACGCCTCCGGCATATCACCATCTCACACACTCCACCAGATTTCTGAATCTGAACAATTCCCAACAATGTAAATAAAGAAACCAAAGCTGACAAACACAGGTTTGTCTAGGCTTATTCATTTTTTTTATTTGTATGTATTTGCACTTACCCTCGATTTGCCTTCTGCGTCCATTAAGTGTTCCACGTACGTTACCTCACCCACTACAAATCAGATTCCAGAGACGACACACACCAACGGGAGAGAAGTCGAGAGAACAATGGGGGTTTAGAGCAGAAACACAAGGAGGGCGGCCGGTGACAGTGCGCTCAGACTGCCAGTCCTGAGCCTTCCCCCAGCACCTCAGCAGCACAATATGGTACAGGTCTACAAAAAGCAAGCTTGGGTCTTTTTTTGTTTGTTTTAAAAAATAAACACTTCTTAGCCTGTCCTTGTTGGAATTAGCCCGAAACACCAGAAGCAATAGACTGAGGACAACAACTGTTGAATATAATGCCGTGAACACAACCTTCTCCCTGGAGATAACGGACCATATAATTTCAAGTTGTCAAAACCCGTTCAATGCCTCAGCCCATGTCATTGCACAACTGAGCGTACTTTATCAAATGTTGCCATGTTAAACCTCAGGCCAATGCATCAATACATTCGCCCATCAGCTGAACCTAAGAGGAAACTTGAAGCTAAAAAAACTAGCCATAATCTTAATGATGCTTACGAAAAAAGAAACTTCTGACTGTCAACCTTTTCAAAAAAGTGGACCTAAAATGCACAATCCGAATTTTGATTCAGCGTCGACCACAGCCACGCCTTGGTTCCAGGTCACGTGTCTGTTCACAAATAGACATCAGTGACCAAACCTCTCGAGACAAGGACAGTGCATAAGAAGCTGCTTCATTTTGTAGACCTGTACCCCAAAGACATCCCCAGCACATGGCTGTGTTTGGCACAACATGGAGATCTGCTGAGAAAACATTTGCTTGTCAAGGTCACACCTAAAAAAGAAAATGCAATTTAACTCCACAGTCAGTTGTCATAAAACGAACATCTGGCCCTCCTTCTGAAAAAGGATTATACCTTTCTTAACACATGCTTAACCCTTAAGTAAATGCATTTAATGCATTACTCTTGATACACAAAGATTTCCAATACCCCATAACTATACAACTATTTTCATAAGTGTAAACTTTGACATCCTTGCTGAAATTCAAAGTTGCTGCGTCACAAAGCGTTTCGTTTGATGGGTCTCCACAATTTTGACCAATTTCTACATAATGAGTCCAGGTTTTGCTATTACTTATACAGTACCACTGAGAGCAACCTGTTCCTCATTTCATTACACTTCAGCAAAGTAGTATATGATGTTTTTAAAATATATTTCCTGGCGAAAAAACATCTCATTGTGCCATACAGGATCCCAAGCCATTGGATTTTCACATATGTGACTTTACACATGTCCAACGTCCACTTCACAAAAACCCCAAAAGGATTTTGTTAATCTCAATAAAGAGTAAATGTTCAGTCTGACATCCAGGTTCACCGCACTTGTACAAGTCTGCAGCAACTCCTTAGTTGACCCACAAATACGAGGGACCCTCACCAAAACCTTTGTTCCAAATAACTCCCACGAGATCTCAAGCAACACTGTACAACTCCCAACAGCCCGTGAGAGCTTAAGTGGTCAAACAACATGACCCTGGATGCTGACGCTGATTATATCATGTCCGAAGAAGACACGAGTCAATCCCTTATCCAGATACCTTACCTTTTTCTTTCATTAGGTCCTTGAGGGCCTGCCATTTTACATCGTATGGGATGTTGCTGACAAACACCCGGTATCTCTTGTTTGCGTTTCCATAGGGTTCGTAGCGACCACCTCCACCTCTCTTCTGAGGCCTCTCCTTCCTGCTGGAATTGGGCTCATTCTTGGGTTTTCCATTCAGTTCCCTGTGTAAATACAACACTCAACACAATAAGTAATCTCAAGAAATTAAAGTGTAGTACTGCAAATGTACTGAGGTGTAAACAGCATAAAAAACCATTTCAAACTAAAAGCTAAAGCAGACTGCTCCATTTTAGTAACCTGTGTTTGGCCCTTACACCACTTCAAACGCCAAAATGAGGCCAGTGCTGTAACTTAATCCAACAGCGGATGTGGAAGGGGTTGCTTTAATCTGATCAGAATAGGTCAGTAGTTAACTTTTAAATGTACAATGCTTATAAATGCAGTAACATTAGCTAAAATACACAATTCTTTCAATTATAAATGGCAGTCTGCACGAACTTAGAATTTAGACGATTGCTCTCGACCCGCATGGCGAGGCCGCTCGTTGGATAAAATGGGCCTGTGCACCAGTAATAAAGTGTCTATGCGCTATCCAATGTCTGAACTCAAATCAGATACGAATGGGAAAAGACATTTTCGTTTTTTCCACTCGTTTTAGCTACATGTAGTGCTAATGTTACGTTGGGCGCAACACAAGGACTTCTCTTGCAAATAGACGGGCCCCAAACACACGCTACCTACCGCGAGTCAAAGGAAGTAAAACGCATTAATCACCATATAACACACTGCGGTCGTCAATATGTGATTAAGAGCCACACCAGGATGCAACGAATTAAACAATTTTAACAGAAAGCTCACCAAAGTACAAGCCTGATCGCGCTAACGAGCAAACAAAGGAACCTCGATGAATGGACTTACCCCTGTTGCGGCTGCTGCGACGGCTGCTGCTGCTGTTGCTGCTGCGGCGGCGACTGCAGGCCTGTGCTCTCGGTAGTGTTTTCTGCCTGCTCGTTGGACATTTTCTCTCAAAGTTGAGTGTTTTGTCAATAAAACTGCGTTAAAACACACTGCGTTCGTTGATACCTACAAGCCGAGTTCTTCTAAAAGAAAATTTAATCGCTAGCTGAATGACAAAGCCAACAACCTCACCGACACCACGTAACGAAAATGGCGGAGGGGGCGAAGCTGAGTAATGGATGCAATGAAGTTTAAAAACGGCGAACGGCGGG
>OOFC01013436.1:0-15201 GCA_900323345.1 Pseudochromis fuscus | reverse complement strand
GGGTTCACTTCCGTTGTGGTCTTTCAAAATTAAAGCCCAAGGTGGCGCCTAAAACAGGATTTTCAGAATAATAGCACCAAAAATACAAAGACAAACATTTAAATCCGTCAAAAGATATACACACTACCAGTCAAAAGTTTGGACACACCCTGTAAAACCCATCTGACCAACTTTTACTGACCACAAGTATCACAAAACATATGTAAAATACAACTGAACACATATAGCCAAGAACATCGAGGTATATTTGGTATATATTTTCTGACCCAGCAAAACATCCCCAGACCATAACTCTGCCCCTCCTGTGTTTGACAGTGGGAGTGACAAAAGTGCTTTCAATCACGTTGGCCTAAAGTCTGAAACATATATAATCAGAATGAAACATGTATAACAAGCTGGGTAGATCCATTGGTATTACAGCAGGGGTGGGCAATCCTGGTCCTCGAAGGCTGCTATACTGCATGTTTTAGATGTTTCCCTCTTCCAACACACCTGATTCAAACAATCAGGATCATTATCAGGCTTCTGCAGAGCTTGATGATGAGCTGGTCATTTGAATGAGGTGTGTTGGAAGAGGGACACATCTAAAACATGCAGGATAGCAGCCCTTGAGGCCCAGGACTGCCCAACCCTGCTCTAGGGGATTTCTTCCTCGACCTGTGATTGGCTCCTGTCTACAGAGACATCAGCTGATGGGTCCAAATATGGTCACTTCTTCTGGCTCCAAATAACCAACATGGCCCGGTTCAAATACCAAACTCCTGAATTCAGTCCACAAACCAGTGACTTTGTCCATCTCTTGGTTTACAGTCTTTGGTGAAGGACTGTAAATAAAGATGTGATTCTGCCAGTTGGAGGTTAACATTAAATATCAGGTGTTAATAGAAATCTTCATTCCTCTCCCTCTATTTCAGTCATTTAAAAAAATCAATGAAATCCACTTCCATATTTTAATGAAGTTGTGCATCAAGTTTGCAGCTATAAAAGATTTAAAAGAAACGTGTTCCTCTCTGTGCCTCAGGTCCGGACTGCTCGCTCTTCCTCCACCGAGGCCTCATCATAACTGTTCATTATTTATTCAATCTCAGGATTTTAATCCTTTAAATTGCAGTTTGTTTACGAGGTTCATTTTGAAATGAAAGAAAAGATAAAGGTGGATTATTTTCCAAGGATCGTATTAACATCTTGCATATGTTAGTGATTAGCAACGAATGTGAATTTGATCATTAATATTAATATTAGTTGTTGTGTAGCATCAGGTGATGAAAAAAGGTAGAAAGTTAGAATCCTGTGGAAAATAGTTTTTAAAATATCACAATGTTGAAGTCAGAGTTACAGATCAACACAGGATGTCTGATTTCATTCTCACACTGGGATTGTTTTGAAATGCACCTTTAATGGGTTTGTGGATGAATTATTTTATCTGTGTAGTGGAAGTTGTGGTTAAACTTTTTCCACCACTACTCAATTTTTATAACCATTGTGCAGTAGATTTGCTCCCATTACAACTGTACAATCTTGCTATGAAACGTTACCACCTGTCCTGGTACATTGGCTCCTCCTGTGTGTTCACTGAAGGAATCTTGTTCTATCAGGTCCCATATGGTCTAGTGGTGAGGATTCCTGGTTTTCACCCAGGCGGCCCGGGTTCAATTCCCGGTGTGGGAACTGAGATGTTTTCTGTTCAAATTCTTCAGGCTTACTCAGGTAAGTGGCTTCTTATCGGACCACAATAACATCCAGATCAGGGCTCTCCAACTCCAGTCCTCGGGAGCCCCTTTCCTGCAAGCTTTAGATGTGTCTCTGTTCCAACACACCTGATTCAAATGATCAAGTCATCATCGATCGCTGCAGAAGCCTGATAACTATACTGATCATTTGAATCAGGTGTGTTGGAACAGAGACACAATGTCGGACAGGCTATTGATACATTCTAAATAGATCTGAGGTTCAATAATTGATACAAACTCTTGTTTTAACCTGAACCACACTGTGAACATATTTCTTGCAGGGATGATGTTCCACCGCTTTATGAAAATGGAAGAAACACTGACGATACACAGGAAAATCCATCTGTAAAATGGTCACAACTGTCAAAATGGCATATGAACTTTATGATTATTCTATACAAACATACATCATAAGTAACCTTGAGATGATTATTTATGCAAAGTTGACAAGTTTTTATTTTTGAAATCTTTAAAACTGACACAGCCAACAGCACAACCTATCAGGGTTTTCTGTCTTTCTTTTTTTAATCAACTTTATATTTTTAGAACATGTAAATCAATAAACCTTAAAAATTATTTGATTGTTTTTAGTGCAGAATAGAATAGAATAGAATAGAATAGAATAGAATAGAGAGCCTTTATTGTCATTGTACAACAGGTACACAACGAAATTGGGACGTGTCACATTCAGGTTGTCCATGTAAACTATGCTTTTATTTTAAAATTGTTAAAATACTACTAGAAGAAGAAGAAGAAGAAGAAGACGAAGAAGAAGAAGAAGAAGAAGAAGAAGAAGAAGAAGAAGAAGAAGAAGAAGAAAGAAGAAAAAGAAGTTTAAATGCAGCCTGCAGTTAACCTCCAGACCTCAGGGGGGCGACAGTACATTTTGAGTCAGTCCAGATCGACGCGAGCGGGGAGGAAAGTAGTGTTGGTTTGTAGCTAACTAGCGTTAACAATAGGTTTTAAATACTCTTGTGAAGAATTTATTTAGCTTTCAAGTGTTAGATTAGTGTTTATGTTAATATTACGTGATTAAATCTACCGAAAAGCTACCCGACTGTTTCCGGTTCTATGAAGTAAACGTAGCTTAGAAAATGATAACGTTAGCATTAGCGTTTAGCTAGAAGCGTATTCGGTGAACACCAGCGTTACCACACACCGCACAGAATGAATGAGCGCATGTGAATTAATGAACGGTATTTACGTTTGACAGTTTGTGAAAAACGTTCTTTAAGAACATAAATAATAGCCATGGCTACTGGGGCTGATGTCAGGGATATTCTTGAGTTGACTGGAGGAGAAAATGACGGTCCCATCAGCAAAAAAGACCTCATCAACTCAGATAAGGTAAGAGATGACCATGTAGTATCCGCAGGGATCTGCGTTCTACTCGTCAGGTGTTAGTGATCTATATTTTTCTAATAGCCTTACTCTTTGAACTTCCTTAAGTATCTTACATAAAGTTTAGTTGGTGGTATCTCATGACCACTGAAACTCAGCACCAAGCCATCCCCAGTGCATGAATTTAAAAGATTTATCCTGTACTTGATACTGTTACATTGTTAATTTTCATTAAATAACAATTATTTCCATCTGTTTCAGAAAAAAACCAAGAAGGCAACAGAAACGCTGACCTTCAAGAGGCCAGAGGGAATGCATAGAGAGGTCTATGCGCTGCTTTATTCAGATAAGAAGTATGGGTTTCTTTTAAAATTATTAAGTGTCAATCTTGAATTAGCCAATTTCTGTGTGTGATCTTGCTTTGCCTCTTAATCTGTACGCTGCAAACTGTGTTACCAGCCAAAGGTCTTTGCTTTTTTTGATCTGTGCGTCAAATTATCTAACAGATAAGATTAATTCTCTTTATATCTCCTACTCTTACTTTAACAAACACTTTTTTTGACCTGTTAATCCATAGAGATGCACCACCTCTGCTGCCGAGTGATACTACCCAAGGCTATAGGACAGTCAAGGCCAAGCTGGGTTGTAAAAAGGTTCGACCCTGGAAGTGGATGCCCTTTACAAATCCAGCTCGCAGGGATGGGGCCATATTCCACCACTGGAGACGTGTGGCAGAGGAGGGCAAGGACTACCCGTTTGCCCGCTTCAACAAGGTAGAGTTGATCACAATCTCTTTTTCAGCCTAATCACTCATTCAGTACAAACACGAAGGGTAGATCTTTTTCTGTTAGGTCTTCCTTTTCAGGTATCCTTCTCCTTTAGTCATCCTGATTCACTGTATTCTCTCTGTTTTTCTGTCTGGCTGTACAGACAGTGCAGGTTCCAGTGTACTCAGAGCAGGAGTACCAAATGCATCTCCATGACGATGGCTGGACAAAAGCAGAGACAGACCATCTGTTTGACCTGTGCAAGCGCTTCGACCTACGCTTTGTAGTTGTCCATGACCGCTACGACCACCAGCAATACAGAGTAGTTGCTGTTTTTCACCTACAGTTTTCATATTTTCTCTCACAGAACATATATTGAATAAATTCATAATCTCCTAAGTAAAAACATAAATTTGTTGTAATATTCTTTAATTTATTTGTTCCAGAAACGTTCTGTGGAGGACCTGAAAGAACGATATTATAGTATTTGTGGTAAGCTGACCAAGGTCCGCGCAGCATCAGGGACAGAACCCAAGATCTACATATTTGACGCTGGCCATGAAAGACGCCGTAAAGAGCAGCTGGAGAAGCTCTTTAATCGCACACCAGAACAAGTTAGTGACTCTTTAGTTTTATTTGTGTGTGTACCTACAGTAATTGATAAAGTAATGCCATCTGTTAGGAAAAGTTTAGAATATCCATATCTAGATGTTTGCAAGCCTTTTGAATTTTAAGATTGCGGTTCTCTTCTTTTTCCTGCAGGTGGCAGAAGAGGAGTATCTTATTCAAGAGTTAAGGAAGATTGAGACTAGGAAGAAGGAGCGTGAGAAGAAAGCCCAGGATCTGCAGAAACTCATTAAAGCAGCTGACACAACTACAGAGTTGAGGCGAGCTGAAAAGAGGGTTTCTAAAAAGAAGCTCCCGCAAAAAAGAGAAACAGAAAAACCGGTATGATGTGCACCCACACAATCCTGGAAAATTATTCATCAAATTAAAGTGCCAGAAACAACTAAAAGTATTTTTTTATTACAGCTGTCAATCTCATGGCAGTGCTTATTCAGTGCAATGCTTTTTTGAAATAATTAAGATTAAACTGTTTTCATGATTTTATTTTATTTTGAGGGAACAGCTGTGTTTCAAATCATATGTAAGAGCTCTGGTTTCTCAGTTTGTGAATAACTGAGGAGTAATATGTTGCCTCTTATCAGTTATTTCTTCTTCTTTTTCTTCAGGCTGTTCCTGAGACGGCTGGCATCAAGTTCCCCGACTTCAAATCAGCGGGAGTCACGCTGCGCAGTCAGAGGGTGAGTGTAGATCACACTTGCTGAGCTATTGAAACTGCAAACTGATATTAATTTTGATCTTAAAACCCTACTTTTCTCTCAAATTCAACTGGGGAGTCTGGCTCACTGTTGCTATTAAGTAAAGCTTGACCCTGTGGTTGATGTATGTGAAAACTAGAGTTTTTGACTTGAGGCAGCTTTCTCTTATTATCACTGTGATGATTAATTCTGTTACTGAGCTGCTAATATCACCAAAACCTTGCAAGAGGACTCTTATTCATCTTCAAGACGGATGAGGAGCTGCCGCTCTCTATGGGAAATGCATTAGCACAGCTAAAGAAGTGGAGTGCCCCTCTAGCTAATCAGTCAGATAGAGTTCAGTGGATAAAGACATTTTGATCTGGCCCGCTGAAGTGCATTTCATACGAATTAAAAGCCCCGAGGTGGAGCTGTTTATCCTAATACCCACGGTACCTTAAATCACACGCTTTCGTGTGTGTCTGTGTGTGTGTTTGTGTGTTATTCAGATGAAACTGCCAAGCTCGGTAGGCCAGAAGAAGATCAAGGCCATTGAGCAGATCCTGATAGAGCAAGGAGTGGGTAAGTATGAATAAACATTAGCAATTTGCTAACATCTCACAGTTTTACTTTCTCAACTCTCCTCTGCAGCAGAGCCTGGTGCCAGTGGAGCAGGAAAAAAAAAAAAAGATAAATCTTTCAGATTTCTTTTGAATAACAACCAGAATATTCAGACATTTTTGCATTATGTGTAAATAGAAAGTGACAATTAGGTTCCACAAAGAGTTTTTCATGACTGCACCACCTGATTGAATGCAGGAGCTGTCCTAATGTTGCAGCACAATGAAATATTTAACCACACCAATAATCACACTTTTAAAGTAATGTTTTAATTAAGTACTTACACACTTTTAATCAACATGTTTTGTGCGTTTCTCTCTGATCAAGATCTCAACCCCATGCCCACTGAGGAGATTGTACAGATGTTCAATGAGCTTCGTAGCGACCTGGTGCTGCTGTATGAATTGAAGCAGGCCCACAGCAACTGTGAGTACGAGCAACAGATGTTGCGTCATCGCTACGAAGCCCTACTGAAGGCTGGTGGTGGGAGCGCCTGTGGTGGAAGTACAGGGGCCGGATTGACCACTGTACCACAATGTGGGGAACTCAATACTACAAACACCACAGCATCCACCCCAGGAGGTGAAGCTCAGTCCTGGCCAAGCACAGATGACATCAAGGTGGAAGCCAAGGAGCAGATCATTGATGTTGTAGGAGCACCACTTACCCCCAACTCAGTAAGTTTGTGCAAATCATTGAATTAAGATGTCGATCTACCGTTTGACTTCTTTGTGAATGCAAAGGTTATAACATTTATAGTTGAAAATCACCACACACACCGTTAAATGATATTGAGTGAATGAAACACTGCATTGCATCTGCTACACTTTTAATTTCTGTGCTTTATTTGCAACAAATACAAAGCTATGAATACTTATGGTGCAAAATCTGATTTTTAAAAAATGAAAAAAAAAAAAAAAAAAAAAAAAAAAAAAATCTGTCTGTCAACTTCAGCTGAAAGCAAATTCTGTATTTCTACCACACAGCCATTATTTAGCAGACTGGTGAAAACCCAGGGAGGAATCCAGCTCTTGTCATTGCACCAGTGACTCCTTGTAATTGTCTGAGGTTTCTCTGTGGAAAGTGGTAGAATCTGGGAAGGTTGCTTCAAATTGGTAGAACATTGGGGGAATATTTCTTTTTTAAATGTCAGAAATTACTGCACTTGTCACTTGTACCACTTTAAACATGGTGAGTGTGACTGAAGTTGCAGGAGGTGAACCCTGCCAGATCCCAGTGTAACCATCTTATGTGTTACATTGCAGCGCAAACGGCGAGAATCAGCATCCAGCTCATCTTCAGTGAAAAAAGTGAAGAAGCCTTAACGAGAGCAGCAGCTCATACAAGCTTGAGGACAACGGACTGTGTTTGTTATTGTGATCACTGGGGAGATGCCCATGACTGGGATAGATGGACATGAGATACACCACGAAGCCGTGCATCACACTGCTGTCTATTCCTATAGAGACACCACCGACTACACACACACACACAACTTTTCACCTGCTAACGAGACCTCTCCACCCCCTCCCCATCCGGTCCGCCCAGCATCACTGTGACAAAGCCAACGACTGAGTGACATTTCATTTCATTACTGCTCGTCTCCCTGCCTCCACCCCTGCTTGGCCTTAGATGAGCCAAGATCAACTGTAAATTGCCAGGGTGAGCTAATCGGGACATGGGGAAGAAGGTGGGAATGACTGGGTAATTGAAATGAATTGGAATGAAAGAACAGACTGTGGGAGTGGGAGGACCTCAAGCCGCAATGCTCAATTGACCCATCTGAGCTTTTTTTTGTAGCCTAATCATGCCATAGTGTTTACTGGAAATGTGTTTTTGTGTTAGCCTGTAGTACTGGGTCCTTCTCCACCCAGAGTGCATTTCAATCTCTCGTGGACGGCGCTCCCATCTGCTGCCCGGTCTGTTTGTTGGAATAGTGTGGCTGAATTGTGTTGTTTGTCCTCAGGTGACCTTGAAGATGGTTTAGTCTATGATTCAATAAATATCACTGTTTGTTTTTTTTCTTACTGTGTGTTATTTATATCGTGGTCGTTCCTTTTTTTCAAGTGTCTGTCGCTGTTTCTCAGATGAGATAACCACTTCAGGGGAATCCATGTTGAATACACATTTGTTAGAGGTATTGTAGGATCGTGACATTCTTACCTTACCTGTCATCTAAGTTAAGTGACAACTAATGACTTCATTAATATGATAATTAAGCAGTGATAATTTTTAGGTTGGCACAGCCACAGAAACTTCATTAGGTTCCCTCGCCATGATATTGCTAATTGCATGTCAATTATGTCGTTTAGCCTACTTAGACATTAATTTCTATGCAAATTTCAGGATATGTTTGCCCAGAAGAGAGGAGTAATGTGGACATACTGTCCATGGGTATATACCTATTTATATAGCTGTGTAAAAAAAATGGAGGTTTCAGGTACAACTATCTGCAAAAAAAAAAATCTAAATTACTTAAAATTTACAAATGTTTCCTCTTAAACAGAAAGCCCTTTGTTGGTCACAAAGTTGGGATCTTAACTTAAATTCAAGTCTGATTTTGTTGATTCTGCTGAAGAAATGTTCTCAAAAACAAGAAAAAAAAAACAGCTCATCTTTGGGAAATTATTGATCCTCCAACTTCAGAAACCTTTCCCAACTGTCACAGATGAAGAAAGTCTTTAATATAGCCGCTGATAGCTGCATTATCCAATCCCCACAATCAATAAAGTCTTCATTTACAGCTCTAATAAGCACTGCTGAGGATACAGAAGTAAACCTATTCACACTGCGGGCCCTTTGATTGAGAGCAAAAAAGAGTGAGAGAAGGCAAGTAAACATGGGTAAAATGGATTCTCTGTGTCTATATTTCATGTTGAAAATTGGCTCATAAATCCAGTGGTTTGATCTATGGAACCCGTCGTTGCTTGAAAAAACCTCCGTAAATGTGTAATTTCTCCCTTGACAGAACACAGCCGAAAGGCTATCTTTCTTTTGCCTCCTCCCCTCTCTCTCTCTCTCTCTCTCTCTCCCCTTCTTCTCTGTCTTTCACTCTCACACCCTCTCTCTACCAGCCTGGTGTTGGATTAATGCTCTGCTCTCTTCCCCTCTCTCCTTTCATGCTCTTGTGATATCTTCTTTTCATCACTGCTCATCCATTTATCAAAACTGGGGCCTCTCTCTCCCTCTCTATCTCTCAATATCTAAAGCCATCTTAGTTATACGGCAGGTATCTTGTAAGATCGGCGTGGAGAACGTGGAGGTTATTAATAAATACTGGTCCAAATTGAAAATAGGTGGGCAGGGAAGCATCATCAGCCATGTGTGAATGATAAAGACCCCTGGTAGCCCCCCGTCGAGCTCCGCGCACCGTGAGCTCCATCCAGGCTGCAGTGTACGTTCTGCAAGGCTGATGTGAAAAGCATGAGGCAGAACACCACGGCAGAGTGTCTTATAATGTGGCTGTGATGGCATTGAGATGGGATCTCTTTATCAAGGCCAGGCTGAGGCTTTAATCACGGCCTAAGAGGTGTGCCGGCTTTTTATCATAATTGAACTGTATCCAGGCTAATCGCCGACATACGTCACTGTCGGGAGGTCGCTCGGCTGCACCAGCAGGCGAAGCCGGTGGTGGTGATTGAACACACAGTTAAGAGAAAAGATGTGTACTGAGGGACATAAGGCAGGAAGAGGCAGGTAATAGAAGATGTGATAGAACACTGTTGAAATACATCACGCCTTGAGGTAAATCGCTGATGTGACAATGATTAGATTGTTGATGCCTCCTCTCTGTGGCACGGTGCTTTTTACCCATCATGTCACATCCAATCACTGATTACTTCGATGTAAAGAGACAGAAATTGCACATTAGCGGTGAAAGGCCAATTCTGGACAAATGCCCAAGTTTAGGATTTCACATGTAAAATAACAAACGTCCAAAACAGACTCTCACCCCCATGCCCCTCTCTCGTCTCCATGTCTCTCACTTTGACTTTCACCTTCTCCAGCATTTAGGTCACCTTGAGGGAGAAAACTTTTAATCATTGCTCCACATCAAATTCACCTGAGCCCTCTGGGACACCGAGCTGCAACAAAGAGGAGGGGAGTTGAAACCGCAGGTTGGAAAATAAAGTGCCCACAGGGCTGGACAGTAGAAGTCATTTCCACTGGATTTTTTTTTTTTTGCTGGTGGGGGGAAGGCCTGCTACAACACAAACCCAATCACTGGTGCTAAGCAGTGCTTACAGCTAGGCATTAACCCCACTGTCCACTCTCCACATTAAAGCCCCGGGGAGCCAGAACAGAGTGGAGTGGAGTGGAGCAGAGAGTTGGACTAAATCTAGACTTCCCGTTCCCCAGCACTGTGCTGCTCTTGGGAACAACTGCAGTCGGATGTTGTTGTCTTTCAAGGTGTCCTACCTTGAAATGAAAGAGCAGGGCCGGGTGGCGATGGACTAGAAAATGTCATTTTGGAGGGAGAGCTTTTCATGTGTAGTCATAAGATAAGGGCAAATTGGACTTACCGGGTAAATTTAGTTAAAAGTTTTGATCCCTTTTTGTTTTAATCCAATCAAAACCTCAAAGTTAGTGACAGTAATTCAATCTCACTGAGTATGTGAGGAGATAGATGCTTGTTGAGGACACTGCGAAAAATCTTTCAATTCCAACATTATAATAATAATAATACCATCTTTGCCTGTCTGAGCTTAGAGTTACAACTACATAATATTTTAGTTGTGTTGGTGCAGGTGTGATTAAGTTGCCTATTTAAGGCCAATGTACTTTCCGCAAAGGGGGCGCGCGCCACTAGCAGACTACCAACACGCTCTGCGGATGCGGACGCACTCAATTCATGCTTGATTTGTGCAGCTTGCTAGTGTGCCTGACGGATGCGCGCCACGCATGCGCACTAGTGCCCCAAAATTTACTACCGCCGATACAGCAGGGGGCGGAATAGAGCTATCGGGTTGGTTGGCGGTCTCCTACCAGGAATTCAAAGCCATTTGTGTGTCTTTGTATTCCCTCAAAGACGTGTTGTAAAGGTTTTGGTAGCGGCGAAACTCCTCGCAAAGTCTCTCCTCGAAGGCGTCCATGTTGATATGCGTGATTTTTACACATGCGCAGTTGCTCGCCCTTGTCCGCGCCTGTCCGCTCGAGCGCTTGCTGACGTGTTCGATGACGAGATATACGTCACGCGGATCCTCACGCACCAACGCGCCCATGCAGATGCGGAAAGAATGAATTAGTCATTACACATCTGTACTTGTGTTTCGCCATCACCGTCACAGTCTCCTTTTTGCTCTGATTTGCTCTCCAACTCCTGAAGAAAATATGTAGCTCTTTAATGTCACAATCCTCCACCGTATTCTAATGTGTCATTTATGTGCTGCTTGTTGCTGAGAGGGTCGGTTTCAGTGTGTTACCTGAAAACAGCTCCCTGTTTCAGCAGAGTTGCAGGACTGATCCAAAACAGTAACAGTAAGCAGAAGGATGCTAAGATGTCATGCAGAGGAACAGGCAGAGATGGCGAAACAAGGCACATGTATTTGCACAATGCTCTTTTAAAAAATATGTGGACATTGTTTTTCAGCTTGAATGTGTTGGCGTTGGCAATTTAACTTTATCGTCTATCATGGTGTAAGTAATGAAGAGACGGAGACCCGTTCAGGACAGGGCTGTGATTGCATGCTGACTATAAACAAGGCCAAGGTTGGATAGATCAGCTCCGCTCGGTTCACCTATCGGCCGCCCTGCAACAGAGCGGTTTGATTTGATTTGTCAGTGAGAGATAGAGAAGGCTGTGAACAATATGTGACAGAGTTACCTCGCCAAAGCAGTGCAGTAAATGTCTCTCTCCCTCTCTTTACCTGGCCAAGCACAAGTCTAACAAAGAAAAAAAAAAAAAAATCCAATTTACCATGCGGATCCACAGCTGTCACGGTGGGGGAATTAAACATTACCCATAACTCACTGGGGGTGCTGAGCAGGTCAGCGGATGGCAGGGATGCTAACATCACTCTGGGGTGCAATAACAAAGGATTTTAACCTATGACTCCTTCACTGAAGCTGCTGGGAGAACATCCTCCTCTCCAACAGCAGCTTTCACCGTGCTGGTTAACAATCTCTGGTCAAGTTGACAACTCAACTTACCAGTACACATCCTAGTGCTTATCTCTCAAATTTCACTGTAACACAAACAGGAAGACATGGGGGGGGATGTCAGCATAAATGCAATGTTTTCCACCCCACTGGGTCCTGGAGAAGTTCCTGTGATGCTCCATAGGGGTTGGTGGGATACTGTAGCTGCTAGCGTCCCGGTGTCATCACCCACACAGGCTGACTACTTGCCTGGCTGGCCCGCCGCCGCCAGAGCCTCAATTACCTGACTGACGTTTCATTAGCGCCAGCAGCTGATCCCGTGGCTGAGAGGCAGTGGGGCGCAGAAGAGCATGGAGGGAGTGAGCGAAAGTGGGGGGAAGAGGAGGCTTCAACGCATTACATTCTCATGCGCTGTCAGTGTCACAGCTCTGAGTACAGCCACACAGCCACTCATTACATTGCAGTCATTTAGTACATGCTCTTATTGAGCTGGACCGTGTGTACTGAAATAGAGGTGGCTGAGTTTTATCCGGTGACACCAGTTCTGAGCTGACATTCACACACCTGCCCTGGATTGTTGGAGCAAGTGAGAAATGTGAGAGGCTGTGGGTGTAGGTATGTGTGCAAGGCATCAGGAAGCAGCTCAAGGTGTCTATGAGACGAATCAATCTGATGCAGAGTACTGATCAGAAGTTTATCTCTTCCTGTGTTTCTCTTCTTATGTGTTAAATGATAAATATATATGACTCTTGTACAAATACCTGGGTTTGTGTGTGATGTGTGTGGCCTCTCCATCTTTGGGGTTAGTACAGGCCATGTCAGAGATGATCCAGGGCGAAGCTGAGGGGGCTTAGCGAGACCCCCGGCCTGAGCCTCTCCACACAGCCCACGCTTGGCTGGCCTCTCCTTCCCATTTGTCATCCTGGGCCAGTAAGACCCCCGGAGAGATTAGGGCAGAGCAGAGAGACTGGAGGAGTAGCAGGAATAAGAGGATCAGTTAAGCTATAAACACAGACAAGTTTGTGTCTCTCACCCACTCTGGCACAGTGACAGTTTGTAATGGCTGTCAAAAGTTGGCTCCGTGCTGTACATCTTTCTCTTACGGACACCGCGGCGCCTACCACAACAACTTGTACCAGTCCGATCAAATGCTTTGCGAGTCGGACATTAAACTGAGAGTTAACTGTATCGACCCACATTGACCCAAGCTAATGAACCATGGCCCGGTGCAGAACGGAAAATGCAAAGGTTTGTCTATAATTAGAAATCTGTGGCACAAAGACCATTAGTCAAATCCGGAGAGCTCCTTCATTTCCATATTTTTGAATATTCTACTTAATTATGCAAAGAGAACGGTGAGGTAGATGAGAAGTTTTAAGAAAGCCTCATAAAGTCCTTATTAAGAGCAGAGGGGATTAATGACAGTTAATATGAGGGCAATCAAACATTTAATGCAAAGGCCCTCCTGCAGGCAAACAGTATTTAAATGAGTCAATTAGACATTCATTATCTACAAGCCTATAAGTGGAGTCAGATCTGCATAAACGTCGGTTCAGAGAATCCCTCCCCTCTAAAAAGGAACTAATGAAATATAAAAAAAAAAAAAAGTTAACAAGTTAGACATGGAAAATGTACAAATATTGATTGCTAGAGGGCTGGTTACATGTTGTCATCAAATCAGCAGAGAATGCACGATATCCATTGGAAATTGTCTCATAAATCATAATTATCGAGTTAGCGGGATCTCTCCTCCCAATTAGCGATGTAGCATTGTTGATGAGAAGAGGGAAGTCCTCCAATTGTCCACAATCAAATCCTAAATATGTCCAAGTTTACTGCGAGTAAATAATTCTCACCATAACAAACCTCCTTAAAATAAGTAGGAAAACAAAAAAATAACATACATATTCTGCAGAGTATGACTTGAATAATGTACCAAACTATGCAGATATATCACTGTCAGGACTTCCTCCCTCCTCCTCCTCCAATCCTTCTTTCCTTCCCTCTCTCCATGTCTGCCTCCACTCTTGTCACTTGCCCCAGCACACAATTACTGTGTGTGATTGCTATCAGGCGGGACGGTCGGGGAGGCTCCCAAATTAGGGCCTAAATAGGATTTCCTACATGGCGAAGGGCACAGGCCTGGACATGGTAATGAAAGCCTATACATCACAATCAGGCCGACAATCCTATTCATACTGCAACACATTACTCTCACTCCTCATAATTATAGAGGGGTGACAGACGGGCCTGTGAGGCATGGTGGAGGAGGCGCAAGAGTGAGGAGGAGGCGAGGGGAGGGGAGGGGAGGGGGTTACTGGGAAGGTGGCTGAGCAGTGTCACAGTTTTTGAGTGGCTCTTGTCCCCACTTCTGTGATCTCCTGATACCTGGACTGACCAGATTAGGTGGAAGTCCACTGGGTTAAATTCTGCATAGCTCCAACTTGCTGAGCTTGCCGCTTATAGATCTGCGTAACGACACACACTCACAAAAAAAGAGTTCAAAATTTCAACAAGAAAGATTCTTCCACTGGGACACTGACCGCATCTTTCATCAGAGTGACACACACACAAACATACTCCCTCACACACACAGAGATGTGATGAGATGTGAGAGGGACAGCTTTGCGATCGATACCATGAGCAGGAATCAGCGATGGGGAGAATAAGACAATGGCCTATCAGATTGAGGTTGACTTCTCCTTGTATGTGTGGCAGGCCTGTGACAATAGATTGGCCCAGAAATCCGATGGCACTCGCCGACAGAGAGAAAAAAATGAGGAGACAGATGAAAAGAAAGATTGCTAATGCTCTCCAAGCAGGCATTTTAATCTGTGACAGAGGAGGGATTTGGTGAAAGCCATTATCACACAGCAAACCCCCTCCACCTCCTCCTCCTCCTCCTCCCTCCCCTTTCTTTTCTGATAAGGCAACCTTATCAGACTGCCGGGGGCACGATGTGTATGTGTGTGTGTACGCGTCCTCACCTTTGCATGTGTTTGTGTTGCAAAATGGGATATTCCAAATGCGATTCATTGGATCCAAGAAAGCCCTACTTTATCGATGTAAATCACCTTAAGAACTCAGTCAGACGGTAAGCGCTGCAAAGTGGATTCAGATCACAAAAACCCAGTCCACTACAGAAAGGAAGAGACGAGAGCGGCGCGACGAGGCGCACCGTTCCTCGCCGCCGAGGCCCGAGGGAAGAGGCCACCTTGATGTGTTTATTCTTTGACCCTGTTTCTTACCTGCAGATACCTCTCATCTTGTGATCGATTCACAATGTAACCTTCAAGAGAGAGATGAGATGAGGAAGGTGTCCGCTCATCCAGGTCATATATT
>OOFC01013435.1:25653-62071 GCA_900323345.1 Pseudochromis fuscus | reverse complement strand
CATCCGCGGTTGGCATGGCAAGATCCGTTTGACTTCACAAGAGCGACCTGGCCTTCAGCTCCTCTGCTGACTGCGACTGAGTGGCCAGTGAACACTTACCACCGTCTTATTACAGTAATCATCGACAAGTCGGCGATAAACTGCGGGCTTCGCACGGTTAAATCATCATCACGACTTTTTCTTCGAAGCGCTGCCTCGTCAGTTCCGCAGGGCTCTGTGATGAGATATTCCGTGTTTCATTTACGTGTAAAGCTCCTCTCTCACAGAGCAGGGCAAGCAGAGACCAAGACCTGAGAGGGCGGGCTCAGCTTCAAGCCCTCCTTCACGAATCCAGTAGAAACCTAAACCCTAGAATTAACTTGTAGCGTCATGCACCGACTCGGGCGGAGCGTTTGCAGCTTATGCAAAGCAAACTAATGTTTATCCTATTTAAAAACACAAGTGAACACGGTTAATTTAAAGTAACATCATCATCAGTTAGACCTAAAGGACCACTGCGCCTAAGTTACAGTGCAGAGGCTGCTCAACCCGTTATCTTTTTTTACATAACCGGAATAAATCCTCCGGCGTGCGCAAGCGCTCCTCTCCACTGCAGCAGCTCTTACTACTGAGCATGACAGCGCCAACAGGTTCATTGACAGAAAGGTGTAGCTGCTCTGTTCCTCAATCCAGCTGCACACGGCTCTGATCCAGTTCATACATCCAGCTGATGCGCTGCTCTCTCTTGCTGCAAGAGTCGTGACTACATCGAGAAGTGCGCCAGCTGCCACTTACCGCACTGTTTGCGCACCAGTAAAACGCAAGAAACATAGACATTTGGGCAAAACATGATGCAGAATTTGTTGTTGGGATGCGTAATGTTCTGTGGTTTTTCACTTGGTTCTCATGAACAGCTGCAAATAGATCAGGCAGTAAAAACACAGCGGGTTTACAGCCCCTCTGTTGCCTGGTTACAGCCAGTTATCTGTATTTGCTCGGAGGGTGAAGAGTTTAATGTTCCTTACGCACTCAGGCTTCATGAAGTACATGCAGTCAGTCAACCAGGTCTAATGAGTCACATGACTCAAAAGCAACAAAAATCATCCATATTTCAAATATATTTTAAATCAGTGAGAGATGAGGGACTCTAACAGATTTAAAGATGAACTTGAATAAGATGTTGTCAGAATGTGCATTAAGTTAAAAGTATTCCAGCTGCAGGCTACTCATTTTATAACCTGCTACACTGAGACATATCTATGTTATTTCCTTTTTAACTAAGCACTCTTATTCATTTTGTGATTGTACACTTTGATAATGTGTCTGAACTCTATGATGTTTATCTGCTTTGAAACAGTTTGTTTTTATATTAACTAAAATGAGTACCACTTCCTTTTACAAACCACAGCCCTGTTAGCACTGAAAGTCAATACAAATTAATTTTGAAATAATATTTTGCTCCCAATTGTACCACTAGTCAGTTCTGTCAGTTTACATTATCACTCTTTTTGTGTCATCCATAAACTATGTTATTTGTTTTACAGATTAGCTGCAATTATCTGAAACACAATCTTAAAAACTTTGGCTTCACACCTCTAAACCACAACAATGGTAATATGATGTGAGAAATGAAAACAGCAGAAGCAGAAGTAGCAGTCACAGGATAATGAGTCTTTTCTATGATGTTGAAATGATGCAAGTAATGCAAAAGTAAACACGGGTCTCATGTCAGTCAGATGTACATGTGGTTTTGTCAGAACTGACAGATTTTTAACAAACAATGTTTATTATGATTAATTCTTCAAGGCAACAAAAAAAGCTGATGGTGGAACTGACAAGTGGTTCATTGTATAAAAGTGTAACTAAGTACACACACAAACAGTTGTTTTTTAAGTTGGTGTTAATGTCTTGTCTTTGTGTATTCAATATTTTTCATAGAAATATTACATGTTCTCATAAATGTAAAGTTCACTGATTATACTTTAAGTGGGACTAAGATTGCTCAGATATTGGAAATTGCACTGTCACTGAATGATCTTTATTATCAGGTACATTTTCACATACTTGATCTAGTTAGGGCAAATACAAAATGTGTACTAATTGAAACACTGTGCAATAGTGTGTAATGGGCAGTAAATTAGAGTAAAAACAGATGTTAGTGTAAAACAGAGGATCCCAGATGGTGCAATGAACAGCGCAGTGACAGTGGGGGGAGGGGGAGTCAGGGGCACTAGTCGATAAGAGCAGCTGCTGATGGGAGAAATCTGTTTTTGTGTTTGGAGGTTTTGGTCCTGATGGACTGCAGGACTGTGTCTCAAAGAGACTGTCCATGTCGGAAGGGATTGTCCATAATCTTTCCTGCCCTCATCAGGCCTTATGTGTTGTGCAGGTATTTCTTTGTTTCTTTCTTTGTTTCTCAGCAGAAGATATTTCAAATATGTTTAATATGTTTTTCCCTCAGGTGTAACTAAGGCATAACTTTTATCAACAAACAATTTGCAGAATATTCATGATTACCATAGCTATTTGTTTTGTCTATAAAATACTAAACAACTGTGAAAAAATATACCTTATTGCAAGGGTTATATCTTATAAGATGTCTTGTTTTAACAATCTGAAAACATATTCTTCGTATAATTGTGACCAAAAACAAAGCATCAAGTCATAAGTCGATTTGAGAGGCTAAAACCAGCAGGTTTTTTGCACAAATAATTAAAATGTTGACAATTAATTTTCACCATAATTAAGTCAGTAATATTGAGTTATTGTTTTGTTACTGGCCCATTGCCACAAACCAACACGTCTATTGGATCATGTTGTTTTTGTTCACCAACGGTGTCTTTACGAGTCTTTCCTGTTTCCACCCTGAATGATGAATCCAGCATCCTAAATCTGATCAGTTGGCAGGAATAGGCTGACATCCAGCTGACTAACAGACTGAGACAAAGTTTGGTACAAAGCAGACTCTGACACTGTTAAACAACAAGGACGTGTGTCTTCCAAACCTGATGATGGACCTGATGGAATTAAATCTCACTCTCAGCTTTGGAACAAATACTTGTCCTGTCCAGGAAATCTATTGTGAAGCAGTGTATATTGTGTTTTACTGTGTCATATCAATCTCACTGGTGCTTTGAATTGATAAGCAGTTCTTGTGGTTCAGGGGTGGTAAATCTGCTGCTGGTGGCAGGATTCTGTTTACAGAATGAGCTCAGGCTGTAATGCAAATGGGAAAGAAAATGAACTTCTAAGAGAACAGTAGGGACACAGTGCCTACAGTTAATAGTGTTTTCCAGCAACAGCCTGATTATTATTCACCTTCGCTGAGGACAGGATGAATTATTGGACCAACTTCAAGGACAAGAAACAAGATATATTCATAAGTTTGTCACGAGTGAGTTCTGTCCAAAGGTTAAAGCAGTCACACACACCCCTCTTGAGTCATGGGGTGTGTTTAGAATCTGAAATGTTTTTTTTTTTTAAAAATAGGTTTGCCCAGTTTGTTTCTGCCATACAAAGCAGATTCAAAGTGCTGATCAGGGATGTCAGCTTCTTTTAAAAGGACATATCCAGCAGCTGTGATACATCTGCCACACATTTTGCATCATAAAAGTTTAGAGCCTCTAATTAGGAGATAAATGAAAGTGACATTTTCCCCAGGGCCTTGCACATGGAGCTATTTAGAAATTACTTTAGCTTCTGAGTTAGACCGAGATCAGAAAGAACCAAAATGTATTCAAGTTAATGCAGCATGTTTGCGCCATGTTAAATATATTGAACCCATGCAATAATTCACAGGACATTCAGCTGGATATACAATTATTCATACCTTGTACTAATGACTTCCCAGTTTATGCTACTTTTGCAATATTGAAAGAAAGACACTGTTCATCATACTGCATCTGAAACCTCTAGTTTAACACAAGTATCAAAGCAAAATACCAAGCACTGCTGTAGATTAAACTAGTAAGTTGATAAAGGAGGCTTCATTGTATGCACAGATACTCTTAATGAGCACCAAGGGAACAGACCCACCATAACTAGCCAAATGATGCTAAATACACAGAAAGAACCAGATCTAAAGAACATGTATTTAAACCAAAACCTTTAATCACAGTATAAACAAAAACGAATGACAAAAGTTGAGGAATTAAGAACAAAGAGTCCAGAACTTCCAGAGGAAAAGCCTGACATCCAGCAGGTAATGAATCCTCTTCTCCATCAGCTGCTGCTCCACTGCCTCCAGTTGATATGGACGCTGCCAGCCTCAGATTCGAACCAGATCAGACCGTGTCCTGGTCTCCACCTGGGACCGCAGGCCTGGTTGTTGGCACCATGTGAACACACAGCCATGGCGGAGGGGACAGCTTACTTGGACCTCTGCCTCATCTTTCTCCTTTTGCGCTTCAGCCTGAACAGTGACAACCACAGAAGTTAGTCAGAAGAAAAGTTTGATCTCAACAAGGTAAACACTGTAAACTGCGCGATTGTAAAAACGTGCAGCAGACACAATCTTACCTGCGCATGCGCTTCTTTCTCCACTGCGACACAAGAAACAAAATGTTAAATTACTTTCAGATTTAAAAGTTGTAAAGTTCTAGAAACTTGACTCAAATGGTCAGAAACAAACTACATGACGGGAAAACTTTAACATTTGCTTGGTAATGGACAAACTGTACTAGCCAGTCAACATGTTCAAGCTTGCTGACATGCTAGCAGGTGTTAGCATTAGTAGAAAATGTATTTATGTGATCACACAGACATTAAACGCATACCTTAGCTCTCATGTCGAGGAAGGAAGGCTGGAGAAAGAAAAAGGGTGTTATGGATTGTCCCGATTGACTTTAAAACACAGTGATTAACTTGGATTCTGACACCAACATCTTTTACTCACCGTCCACTAAGGAACCGTCTCCACGAAGGACGTCATCATGCAGCGACGTTTTATTTATAGGGGCTGGCTACGTCACTCTGACTGGACCGCGGCAAAACATGGGAAATTGAGTTGATATGTGGTCACCGCGTGTGGAGATAGTGCTTGGTGGTTTATGAAGTCACTTTGTTTTAGTTTTTGGAGTCTGTTAAATACGTTTGGTTCTCTAATTAACTTTTCCCCAGTAATTCTATGTGTATGTTTTAAGTTTTTGACTTTGATTCGCTTGGAGTTTGGGTTAAACGTGGGGATTTAGAAAAATTTAAAATGTACACTAAATTCTCTTTGTAAATATTTCACATTTCACTTATCACAACTCACCTCTTTAGATCTGCTTTATTTGCATTTTATCATATTGCTTACCTGCTCACCTATTGATGTGTGTTTTTTTTAAACTTCACTGTACAGTATTTTATATTTGGAAAAGAGCTATAGAAACAAAATGTATTACCAAACAAGCCTACTTTGTGGTTCAAACCTTTTGACCGATAAGACACTAACATGGTGACACTTTTTCTACCCCCAAAGTATAAACTTACCAATGGAGTAATAGCAATTGCATTTAGGCTTTGGTTTGAGAAGATGAAACTGACACAAAATAAACAATCACCTGAATAATGTCCTTTGTTCCGGTTTTAGCAGTGTCTTTACCAAACACACTGGTTTAACTACAATGTTTGTCAAACATGTCAGCAACACTGTGATGCTCGTCTTCCAGTGCAGTTGTTGGCTGATATTGTCACAAGCCCATGATTTAGCTTTTGATTAATAAGAAATAATGAGTAAAAAAAAAAAATAACCCCAATCAAGTAACCTTTTCAAAAAAAATAAATAATAATTCACACGAGTACAATCAAATAAATGCACAAAAACATGACGCACACAAATGATGTCAGGTGGTTTTTTAATGTTTCCAAAAATAGTCTCTGAAACTGGGATTTGTTTTACAAAAGCATCCATATATTTTACAGGTATGGAGTTCTTGTGTAAACACAGACTGTCAGACTCAGTGGTGGCACCAAAGACTGAATGCTGAACCCTTGGCAGGAGTTTAGACCATCCACAACTGAGAAAAAGAAATTGTTTTTTTACTAGTTAAATTACTCAAGCGGTAGGTCCTAAAATGTCATTTTTAGAAATAATTAGCTGAGTAACCTACAAGTAGATGCCTAGAAGCACAATGAACTAGTGCACACACCTAAGCAGGAGCAGTATAAATGCAGTAATTAAGCTGAATTGAACAGTAATGGTGACTAATGTCATGCCTATAAATCGTGTGAATGTCAAATGACATCAGGGTTCGAGATAGGTGTTCCACATTTATGCCCACGACCGGTTAACACTCATTTCAAGGCATGGCTTCAGGTGTATGACCTCAAGGAAGTTATCTAAATGCCACACAATTACACTGACACCGTATTGTGCATTCATCATCCTTGGCCGCTCTGTAAAACTCAATTTATTTTCCACATCTTTACCTACACTTATTGTGGAGAATGAATGGAAAAGGTCAGTCGAATGGTAAAATGATTCAGTGAGATTATGCCCTTCTACAAAATACCCTCTATTGTTGTAGAATTGTGCCCACTATTAAAGAGAATGACGCCGTCTCAAGGACGGTAACATTTACTAGGGACGTACGTGTTTGTGTGTCTTTTAGGTGGAGTGACAGAATTTAGGAGCAGCATCATCCCAGACTGACATCAGTTAGATTCAGAGGTATTCACAGCGGCTATGCCCACAAGTGCCTCAGACAGCCGGGACAGAAGGATTCGTGACGTCTGTTCTTTGGGTCATCAGATGTCTGTCACAATTTACTGGAGAGACAATCTATTCCGCAGCTTCAGTCTCCATCGCCTGTCCAGTTGCATTCTCCACCGTCTTTGAAGCCTTCATAAAAAGATACGATCCAAGTTAGAGCAAACATTTGAGAAACATTTATAAACCGGTATCTTGTGCACTGTACTGTAACTCACCTTCTTTTTCTTCTTCTTCTGAGTCTTACGGCTGGCCGAGCTTTGAAGCAAAGCCTTTGTAGTGGGGAGAAATACGGCAAAAATGACTTTCACAGCCTCATAAAGGGACAACATCAATACATCAACACATAATGGTTTTTGAAAATGCCAACTCAGCTATAACGGCAGGTGATAGCCGCCCCATTAGTCCGATCCTTTCTCCTGGGGAAGATGGTGCAGTATCCCATTCATCAAACACATTTTACCTTCAGCTCTGGGTCCTCCACCTCGTGCTCGGACTTGTAGAGCTCGGGCTCGAAGAAACTGTTTGTGATTCGCAGAGGTCCATTGGCCATGAGCAGCACGGTGAACTTGAACTGGGCCACAACCTCACCTGAACAAAGAGAGGGGTAAAAGTTGTATTTAAAAAGGTCCCACAGGGTACACAGAGTTTTTTAATCAACAGGACAATAACAAGCATCGACATCAGAGACATTAATTAACTGCAGAGTCAAAAACTCATTTAAAATTTTCCTCTGAATTGCACAATAGACCAGACAGAGACTGATGCTTTTTTATTACAAAAGAATAATTTAAAAGATGCATGGCACAGCTGTTTTTACCTCCACTGAGGAGCTATGTGTCGTGTGTCACTAGTAGCTAAACAGCAGTCACCACACTTGTCCATAACTTTAGATTGATCATCTGTTTTACTTAAACCTCCTCATATTTTAGGATAGTTGTGTTATCGATCACTCCATTGTTCTCCCCATTTGATTTCAACAATATGATGCCAATTAAACAAGCCAGAGTAATTCTAAACAATGCGAAGATTTATCAATGCTTACCCCTTCTTTGTCACACTTTAATAATACAAGATTTACATATTGTAAAGAAGTGGACCCATAAATCTGTCAAGTCCAACAATACAGTGGCTGCATTAAAATTCAGTCAGTGTAACCTTGAAAAATACATCACCTTAAAAAAATGATGATTTGCTTGCTGTACTCTGTTCAAGACATAATGCAAGTAATTACTGCCTTTGGGTGGATAATGGCACCGTATGTGTGTGTCAGCTATTTATGCAAAATGGTCAGGGCCAAATGTTACAGACTAAAAAGAAACAGTGGTGATGTAGAAACTATGGAGCAGCTCCATGAGGCTGTTATTAGGTCGAACTGTGGCGAAACGAACAATACTGAACATGAACAAATTATTTTCTGATGATGGTGCGTGATGAAAACCCATCACCAATGTTGTTAAAATTCTTGTCGTCGTAACTAATCTTGTTTTCCCACCAAGTAGCTGATGGAAAACATTTTGCATCCAGGGACATCTGGTGGTCAGAGGAGGTCAAAAAATGAATTAATATTATCTTCATATAAAGTACGACTGAGGTGAGCAGGTAACCCGAAATATCTGTTCAAAAATGTTTCACAGGAACATTGTAATGACAATTTTGACACCATTACACAGGCAAAAATCTCAAGAACACTTTTTGTTACTCAAAATGTTGTCTCTTATATTCTATTTATAGCAGAACACACAATTCAATGAACATATGTCCTGTAGCTCCGAAACTGGAAATAAAAATCTATTCTGTTCATTAATAGGTGAAAATTAATTTGGGATGGAAAGAGAACTGCAACTATTTACTTTTCAATCATCAAAAATAGGCTTTTCTTTGTCAGATACATTTTAAACAGAATATCTTTGGATGAGAAATTACAGCAGGTTTTTATTTTGACATTTTGGAGAAAAAAATCTTCTTAGGAACAGAGGTCTTCTGTTGCACATTAAAACCAACATTTCCTATGACCAGCTGGTTGCCACATGGTTGTCATGGTTACATGCTGTCATTTGTGATTGTTCTGTCTTAGGAGGATGGTCTCACTGACCCTGCTGTCAAGTGGATGCTGGTAGAAAGCTAATCAAGCTCACTGGGGTTGTTACGACCTGCATTTTTATTTTTTCTTTGTTGATCGACAGCCAAGATTGTCTGACGGCAGCTCTGTCATCACACAAGTATCAAAGTCTCTGTGTGTGAATGTGGATGAAAGTACAAAAAAAAGTGCTATATCTAAATGCAATCTGTTTCCCAGTCTACAGATTCAAGTATACTGTGAAGTATTTGAACAACTCCAGGAATATTTTGGTCACATAAACAATCCCTCAAGAATTTTTATAGCTCTTCATTAGATCCCACATTGTTTCACTCACCCTCCTTCTCATGCAGCACGGTGAACGGCTGCACCAGCTCATGTCTGGCACACTCCACCACACCCAGCCTGGCCTTGCCTTCGTCCTCAAACGCTCTGGAGATACAGCACAGAAGACGAGAAAATGAAGCAGGTAAAGGTTGAAATTACATTTTATTGAGGATAATAAAACAACAGCAAGTCAAGCATCTGTTCTGAAGTCATAAGATGCTACCTCAGAGTGAAAGGCATTGTATCAAAGCGTCTCTCCATCTCACTGAAGAACGTCCGAGAGGTCTTCATCTTCAAGCCGTACACCTTGTTAGGGTCTCGCTTGTAAACGGTGGTCCTCTGACCTCCATCCTTAGCCTGAGGCACAAAACATCAAATCCATTAGTTAATGAATTTAACTAAACTGGGTGGGAAAAAATGTAATCTATGCCAAATTTCTTCTCACCTTGCCCTCTCCAGTGCTGATGAGCACATCCACTGCGTACACCTCATGTACCTCAAACTCAGCCTTTTCATGGTCCTTTCTATAAACACAAAGGGATGAGGTCATGCGGTGGTGAAAGAGAACACATCAGTGACAACAGGACATCTGCTCAGTGAACTCACTTCTGCTGGTCCGTTGGGTTTTGGATGATCGTTTTCTCCCCGTCGATCACATGTTGTTTGAGCTGATGGGACAGCATGCCTGCGCACGTTGAAGGAATAAAAAAATAAATAAAAAATTAGTTAAGCGTGCCAGAAGTACATTAAGCAAATGCACTGTGTACTGCTGGGATCACAGGGTCTGAAGGTACCAAATGCTCACATATACCCACCCTCAATAGGGGAGCACTTGAATGACTTGGCGATCTTGTTCCAGGCTTCTGTGACCTGTGCGTTCTGATGGAAAAGACACAGTGAGGATTATCAGATGATGTGTAAACAGTGATCATGTTGAGTCACGTCAGTGGTCTAGATGTACCTGGTTTCCTGGCTTGACGAGACGGAGAGCGGCTTCAGCGCAGAGGTGAGCCGCTTTGATAACGTCGGCCTTCCGCCCTGTCAGCGGGTTTTCCTGCAGTGACACAGGAAGCGCGTTAAAGACAAAGTATTTCCAGCTGTTAATGTTGTGATTATAAGCATTAGACAAGGCTCTTTCAGGTGTGCTAAAGTGCAGGTGTAATCATACTATAAGGGTGACAACATACCTTGGTCACTCCAACAACAAAGCTGTGAGCCACATTCGAGATGAAGCCATCAACATGCACGCCAAGATCACTGCACGCACACAGAACGGGGAAACGTGAGGTAAAGAAAGTGTGCTCTGCTACTAAAAAAAGTGAACCGACTGGTATAAGTTTGGCAGCTTACATTTTGACAAGGTCTCCATCCTTCAGCAGGACATCGGGGTCGCTCTTCAAAGGGGAGTAATGGCATACGCAGTTGTTAACTGACACACAAGTAGGAAAAGCGATACCTGAGGGAAGAAAGACAGTGAATGAGGGAGTGCTGAGTCAGAGGCACCGACAGTGACTAATGAAATGTAACGGAGGACTTACCTTTCTTCATGTCTTTCTCCTTTTTGAAGATTTTCCCAGTTTCTGCTGCAATGAAGGCATCTCCCTTTTCACAGAGGCTGAGCACGGAGGCTCCAGTCGTAGCTGCCGCGATTACCGCCTTCAAAGCCTCTGCAGGACAAGAGATACCATGAGCCATGATGTTGTTAAAATGGAACGTCAGTGACAGAGTGGATATGGTGCAGGGCTGCAGTTTTCATCTGTTGGTTATTTTATGGGACAGGAGAACAATCCTTAGAACACCAGGGAAGTAGAAGAAAGAAACTTAACTTACAGTCTAAACCCATCTTAACTAATGATCTAATATTTTCACCTCTAATATAGTCAATGTTTCTCTAATTAAACAGGTGCCAGGCTGCTAACCTAGATAGGATGGATAATTTAGTCAACACTAACGGGAAGGATGACTCTCGATCATTGCTCAGTGTTTGTGGGTTCAGATGTCACAAAATCCCTCATTTCATTTTGAATAAGCTGACATCAGGTTTGCAAAGAGCATTTGACAGATTGTCTGACAGCTGTATATCAGCTTGAAACAGTAGAATTAGGTGGCTTAAATCCAGATAAGTAGATCTGCTGTAATAACATACAAAAAACTAAATTCAAAACAAGGACGCACGGTCACTGATTAAATTTATACATGGAGGCACCTCAACTGATCCCCTGGCACCATAAAGACACTATAATAAAACAGATAAGTTAATTGTGATCTGTTATGTTGTGTTTGACAGGCAAACACTGATTAAAGCTAAAATGGTATAGGTACGTTTAAGGTGTAGAATTTAAGAATATAAATGGGGTGCAGATGCAAACACAAGACTTCTGATACTTTTAGGTTTGTTAGGTTAAAAATACAACTCTGGGTTTCAAATAATTTAACACATCTGCTTCCTTTAGTAAGACCAACAGCTACTTTACATGCACTTTGTTTCATTCTTCAAAGTACCATAAAAACGGATGGCAGCAGAATATTAGGTGTTACCTGGCGTCTGCTCACTCCAATTAAAACCTTAATTTAACGCCATTTAAAACAATCGGGTCTTTAGTAAAGTTACATAAAATAACCCCATATACGTGCTGATTACAATTAACTGCAGGGATACATTTGAATACTGAGAGCAGTGCGTGGAACAACCACATGTTGTCATTCAATTTCCACTTGTCATTGTTATCTGTTACGTTAGCAGTAGTAGCTAGCTAACGCTTGTTCGTCAGTTAGCCACACAGCTAGCTAGCACCCCGGGTTAGTGTGACAGCCACAGGGCGGTAAACGTGAATGGGCTGCAATGGAGAAAATCTTAAATGTTTACAAGATGCTGATTTCATTTGTTTTAAACGAGTGCCGTATTTGTGAGACGATCCATCGCTGCTACTGCTGCGGCACATGGCACAGCAGCTGCCCGGGTATGACTAGCTGACACTGCTAGCTAACATTAACGCGGATCTTGATACATTTCGCTTACGGTTTGCGATCTCGGCGCCCATCTTGTACTTCGTGACCACCAGGTCATCGGCGATGGTCTGCTCCTGTGTCTCTTCATCTCCAGACATGTTGGCAGTGTGTCCGCGAACTCACAGTAACTTTTTCCCCAGCGGGTGTCAGTCAGTTACAGGATGGACCACGCTGCTCTGAGCACCGGCCCGCCCGACTTCCCCCGACCCCAGCCGACAACCCCCGATCACTAGATCCCGCCTACTGCCGAAGATACATTCTGTAATCAAGAGAGTTTCCCCTCACCTCGGTGCGCAGACAGTTGCACGGGAAAAACGACGAATATTGTGAATCATACCAAGGATTTAAAGTTCAGACAGTGAAATAATCTGCTAATGTGATTTATGATTCATGTCTATATTACATTCATGAAAGAACACACATCAAAGCAGAATCCAACATGACTTGTAAGCGGATACAGTTTGAAATCCAGCAACCTATCGGTGCCTCTTGTCTAGGCCCATACAACAACAACAACAACAACAACAACAACAATGATGATGATAATAATAATAATAATAATAATAATAATAATAATAATAATGACATTCATTTTGTAGGATGTCACTAAACCGTCGTTTGGATTTTAACAAAAACGGAAAAATACGGACGTCATTGCTCTTGTCTGTAAACATCTCTGATTGGCTTCTCACCAAATTGCGCGCGAGTGCGTCACCGGTACGTTCTATGCGTTCAAGTACCTCCATGTCGTTTTTTCCCGTTTTGATAGTAATTGTAAATACAAGCAGGGTATGTGCGTTTTGTTTTCAGTATTAATTGATTTAAGAATGTAAAAAGTCAAACCAAAAAGAGTCTTTTTAAAGATATTTATTTTAAAAACAAATTTCACAACAATGTAAAAAACCCAACTGCTCTAAACAAATCAAAAAATTGATTGGATATATGCAAAATAATACACATTTATACAGTAATTTATGTTACTATAAAAAGTACACAAAGGTTACAGAAATGGGTCACTTCACTGCTGCAAATTACACAATTGTAAAAATGAAGGGGCATTCATATGATACCAAGCAAACCTATAAGCCTTATAAGTACTTCAGCTGTTCACCACATACTTTGAAGTTCATGGACAAACACCACTTGATTAAAGCTTGCAGTAATGTTTATTTTATGGTTCTATCCCATCTGGCTTCATAAATTATCACTTACTGCAGAAAACTGTGGAAAAAAAACAATAGTGTATTCTCGGGATTCTGTTTATTTTTTGGATGCAAAGAACTCAGAAAAAGCAGAGAACATTATAAAACACCACAAATTTTTGTCAGGAACTTGCAACAGTTTTCGTCCCAGTCCATGTTATTAAGTGCGTACAGCATCTGGCTTGAGGAACAGCCTGCTGTGCCAGTAGTCTGGGTTGTCATATGATGTGTTGCTGCCAGGTTCCCCCATGCCAGCACACACCTTGATGTATTCCCCGATCCCTGCACACCTGCCACCGCCCAAGTCCTCAGAAACAGCCCTCCCCTTCACTGGGAGGTTCTGGTAGTCTGTGTGCTCCCACCCACCAGGCACCACTCCAGATCTGGTCATCTCCTCATACTCCTCCACCTTTTCTCCTCCAGCTGTCAGCACATCTGGCCTGGGCATGACCATACTGCTTAGATCCCCCAGAAGAGTGCCTTGTTTATTTGTGTTCTCCTTTTCCTCTTCCCCCTCGTGCTCTTTTTTCAACACCTCCACTGTTTGGTCTGTTTCCTCCGTCTCTGCCGCACTTGTTTCAGATGTTTGACTCCCACGACTCTCCCACGATGATTCATCTCCATCTGTGGAGTCGGAGCGCCTGATGTCCATGTATTCATACCTGCCAATCCCTTGGGCTGCCTCTCTTTGGTCATCCACAGCTTTGACCTCACTGGTAAAGTCCCTGGTGAGCTGATCTTTCTCTGACGAGTCTCTTTGCTCAGCCACAGTTTCTCCACAAGCTTCATGTGCTTGCTTACTCCTTACAGCTGAGATTGGTGGTAGAGTTTCTTCATGTGCCATGTCCTGTCCGGGTAAGAGAGCCACGGAGGTCAGAGAGGGTAAAGGTGAGATTTTATGATGAGGCGCCACCACAGGATCATCACCCTGTGGTGAGACACTGCCGGTCGAGCAAGCTGGAGCACCAGACTCTGTGCTCATGATTTCATACTCCTGCGAGGGATTTCTCATCACGAGAAACAGGTTATTCTTGAGTCTTCGGCCAGATTGAGAGATTCTGGGGACTGAAGCAGAAGGAAGAAGTCTTTAGTAACTCTAGGTGAATAATTGGACGAATCAACATTTTGTTGTTTCACTGTTGGCAATTTACCTCTTTCTGGTGTCCCAGGTGAACCAGGCAGGACATAACCATAGTTGTCCACCTCCTCCTCTTCCTCTGCTGTCCACACCTTGTATGAGGATGGACTCGAGGCTGTTGAAAGCTTCCTGTGTCGGTTGACGTGCACACGAGGATTACTCCTCTCTGAGCCAAACCTGGCCCTGTGAAGGCTCCCGGTCCGTAAACCTTCCTCTCGCAGCTCGGCCTCCCTGCTGCTCCCCCTGACCTCTGACCTCTCAGGCAACGTCCGCACTGAGCTCAGACGAGACCTCTGAAACCACAGCTGAAACAGAGCACACTGATGTAATAGCTCGTATAAAATGAACCCAACCACAGTGAGCCAATTTATGGGTCTGTAGTTTATCATATACTGACAATGCTGGGTCATAACACTGTGAATGTAGTAATAATGCTAAGTAAAGTGAAGCTCTTTCAATATATCTACTCCTACAGGGTGGAAATGTGTGTCTTTGTGTGTGTGTCTGTCACACCTGACGGATGCTGTCTGCAGGGCTTGGAGACATTGGCAGGTATCCAATCTGTCCGGCCTGAGATGCGCCGCTCTACAAGTCAGGGAAGAAGAAAAAAAGTTACGCCCCTATGATTGATTTGGCACTGATCCACTGACAATGGACGGTCTATCTATCAAATCCAAGATATATTTCATTACCCTGCAAGAATTAATGCGTGAACGAGACAGACTCCAAGATGGTGAGTGCTGAAGAGGAGGTGTAGCTAAACCATCCTCTAATGTCTCCTCATCTTGGTCTTCCAGATCTGCATCCAGAAGTCCTCGCTCTGATTCTCTGCGATGGATTTCACCCGGGGAAGCCTCATCTCCCTCCAGCTACAGAATAACATGGAGGAATGTGGTTTAATATTGACATATCGGAGCTAACATAGGCTGCAAAGTGGACGATGGTAATGCTCCCACCTTGATGACAAGGTATCTCGGCGGGTCTCTTGCCATGCGAGTAAAGTCATTGGCCAGCTCTTTGAAGGTTGGCCTTATATTCTCATCAATCATCCAGCCTAAACACAAAAAGCAAAGCATTTATGGAAGATGTACATTGCATCACAATACAGTGCATAATGGTGAAGACGCCTGGATGTTTCTGTTTGCATTAAAGTCTCGACTAACATTTAACCATGACCATGTAGACGTCGATAGTACAGATGTGGGGTTGCGACAGACGTTCGCCCTTCTCCAGAAGACTCGGCACTTCCTGAGGCTGCACAGAGGCATATGGCTCCGCCCCGAATGACATCATCTCCCACACTGTCACCCCTGTCCGAGAAGACAGATGACACATTTAAAAGCTTCTTGCCAAAATTCACAGACGACAACCTTCAGGAGGAAAGTTAATGTATTGGTACACACTCACGAAGCCTCTTACCGTAACTCCAAACATCACTTTGATGAGTGTATCTTCGAAACAAGATGCTTTCCAGTGCCATCCATTTTATTGGCATCTTTGTGTCTGTGTAGACGTATTTCTTGTCATCGGGACAGAGGAGGTCCGCCACGCCGTAGTCAGAGATCTGAACCTGGTAGTCATTCTTCAGTAAGATGTTGCGGGCAGCAAGATTCCTGTGGACCATGCAGTGCTCCTCCAGATAGTACATACCCTGAGACACAAACGCGTGTACTGTACATTTACTCTGACACTGTATATTTATATAGTTTCCTCAGAAAAGGAAAAACAAACTCCAGCTGCACTCACCTTGGCGATCTGCACGCACCAGTTGAGCAGGCGCTGGGGGTCCAGGCTGCTCTTATGCTGCCTGATGTGCTCTAGTAAGGAGCCCTGCGAGCTGAGCTGGGTCACCAGCTGCAGACTGGCACCTGGACAGATGCCGAGCAGCCTGACAATGTAGGGGTGGTCCAGGCCACCCATGGAGAGCATGTGCTACACAACAAACAGAACAATGAAGCAGTTTTGTGATAGTTATTGCACTTTAAAAGTTTATGTACGATTGTGTGAAGTTCAATTTTGCTCTTACATCAGTGATCTCAGTGAAGGTCTGTCGGCCCGAGCTGTCCTGGATGGTCTTGATGGCCACAGGGATCTTCACGGTCTCTCCCTCTGGAGTCCAAAAGCCCTTAAACACAAATTAAACATACAGCTTCAGTTCACATGAGTCTGTGAATCTTGGTTAAGAAAAGGAGGTAAATCCATACCTTGTGCACCGTGCCAAAAACACCTAAACCAAGGGCTTTGATTTTTTTCAGCTCTGTCGGCCTCAGGATGCGAGCGTGAACCTTGGTGCCTTTCTCCCCAGGACCCAGAGGCTCAAAGCTCTGTGAATAATAGAACAATAATTCCTCGGTGACAGCTTCCTTAATGATAACAAATACAAGTAGAGAGTCAAATTAAAGGAAGCTCATGAAGTCAGATGGTCTCTGAAGTCTCACCTCTCCGCTCTCCAGGTACCTCCTCATGGCTCTCTTGCGACGGATGGCGAGGCCTCGGTGGTACAGCACGCCCAGGAAAAACAACACCAGGCAGAAAATCAGGCCAGCCGGGACACCCAGAGCGATGCCTGTGATCTGACCGCTGCAGAGTGAAGTGGACAGAGAAATAACAGTGTGGAGAAAACTGGGGTATAGCATGGTATAGCTGTGTGGTTACTACAACAACAACAACAACAACATGCACAGACAGCAACAGCAAAAACACCCCTAAAACACTAAAAATGGTTTTTAAGGTTATTGTGGGAGTTATATGAAATAACAGAGTATTCATCCCCGTACGTCCAGTTAGAAGGCAGTACAACAAAAGTTGGGTACGTTTCATGGAGTTATTTTATTTGTCATTTGTAACCTTATCTGGCAATTACATCTTTTATTTTACATGAATGTGTTCATGGCCTCTATATCATCCAGGCTGTCTCCCTTTCTGTTCCATGCCATTGTCATTGGCATTGTTACTATGGCAACAAAGAAACATTTAATCATCAAGGGTTTTTTCTTACAGTATCGATAACATTGTAACTCCTTGACCTTACTATGTAACGTACCCTAAGATGATTTTATTGTGGTTTGGTGCTGTACTAATACAACTGTTTGGAACTGAATTGAATAGGATCCATATATTTTCTCATTGATCATTTCTCACTAATAATCTTTTCCTCAAAATTTCAAACAGTACTGGAAAGCACAATATCTGCAGGAATCCAATATACATCCACAGTATTGTAATTATTTTATGCTTGAAAAGGGAGGGAAGAGATGGAAGCAAAATGGTGACTTTCTTGAAATAATCTGACTATTTATATCATATTTATATTTGCAAATGTTACACAAAATGTCTGATGAAAATCAAGGTCTCCAAAGAAATGAAAAGTTCAGAGATGCAGTTTTGTATTGGTCCTAACATTTGCTTTAATTGTGAGCATCACGTTGAGTTTTGGCTGATCAGACACTCTGCAGTGTAGTGTTTAATGTTGACCATCAGAGGGAGACACTCACCTACTAACTGCTAGTCTGGCTGTTTGTAAACAGTCATGTAATCCTGGACCGGAGCATCTGCAATAAAATAAATCATCTTTAACATTTCTGCATTATATTATTGTGATAAAAAGATACACAAAATACACACAGCCTACAAACAGACTGTCTGTAGTTTAAGTCCAGTCTCACCCCTGTGTGCAGTTGTGGTGACACGGTTCACAGTGACCCTCCCTATTGGGGTATTTGAAAATCAGCCCTCTCTGTCCATCGTTTACTCCAGTGGGACAGGAGGACATACAGAATGGACCGTCTCGAAAGTTGGTACAAGCCACACAGTCATCAGGTCCCTAAAAACAAGAGCGAGGGAGACAGACAGAGTAAGACAGAGTCTGGAAGAGGCTCAGTGAACCAGCAATGAAATACCAGCAATGTCATTTGTAATCTAATGGACAAGAGGCAGAAAGTCAATATTACATTCATCATTTTGAGGTTTGTTGTGAATCTTAAATATACAGTAAAAAAAAAATAATAATAACTTTATGGATTTTCTTATTATTATCATTAGTACTCTTACTTTATTACAAAAATAGACATGTGTAATGTAAAAAATGTAAATAAAACACAATAAAAACCCTGTATCCATGAGCAACTATAACATTTCCATGAAAAAAACTTTTTTTTTTTTTTTTTTTTCATAAAATGACTTAAAAGACATTTACAGACTCAAGTTTAATACTGTAAATGCATTTTTAAAATTTGACACAATTAGTGACAATTAACAATAAGGAGGGTGGCACGGTGGTGCAGTGGTTAGCACTTGTGCCTCACAGCAAGAAGGTTTGGGGTTTGAATCTCAGCTTGGGCCTTTCTGTATGGAGTTTGCATGTTCTCCCTGTGCATGGTGAGTTTTCACCAGGTTCTCCGGCTTCCTCCCACAGTCCAAAGACATGCTGGTTAGGTGAATTGATCAAAATAAATTGACCATAGGCGTGAGTGGGAGCATGAATGAATGTTTGTCTATATTTTAGCCCTGCGATCGGCTGGCAACCTGTCCAGGGTGTACCCCGCCTCCTGCCTGATGACAGCTGGGATAGACTCCAGGTGTGGAGAAGCAGATAAAGATGACTGACTAATAACAAGGATTCGTTCTGTAATTTTGCAAAGATTTATTTATGAATTGAATCGTGTATAATAATACAGTGTTTTTATGAAAAAAGCCCTAAAATTAGGTTAATTAGGTTTTAATGAGTTTCATTGTTTTTGCACATGTAAATATCCTTCACTAAACATCAAAAAGCTAAACAATAATTCATATTTAATATGGAAATAGAACAGAACAGAATAGAATAAAAAGCCTTTATTGTCATACTTGGAAGTGCCATTTAGTGTATTGGCAAAAGCTATTAAATTACTTTGAAAATACAAGAAAAATAGTAGAAAAAAATAACAATTTGGAAAAACAAGAGCACCAAGTAATATTTACAGGTCTTAAGTGTAAATACTGCACAAAATTACACATAATTGATAAAAATTGAAATTTTTCAAAAGCAACAAACTGTGTTTTATTTATGGGAATTTCAGAATGTTAATGAGGTGGTTATTTTCGATTATTTCACAGTACTTATTTGGCACCATAGCTGCAAGAAAATGACATTTTTTTTAAATGTTTTTGAAAGTGTTGGATGAAAGGTATCACAAAGCATCAAAGATTCAGGAGATAGAAAACACATTTCCTTCAGTAATTTAGATGGTAGATGAAGGTCTAGGTGGTATTCATATTAGTTTTATTGGTGGTTTGAGAAGTTTAACAACTGGAATGTATCAAGACACTTTTTTGGGAGATTTTAAATAAACAGTAACTGACATAAAAAAAGAGTATTTTTGGTATTTTGTATAGTTTTATCCTGAGCTGTAAACAATCAAATCCCAGAACCCATATGAAGGCAGTGGGCTATAATATTTCTGTATTAAGGAAGCAGGTGGTTACCGGTCCGGTACAGCTGACTCTCCCACTCTGAGGCTTACACTCTGGATGACAGGCGACACACTCGCCATCAGGCCCCGCAAACTCTACTGACACTCTGCAGAGGTAATATTCAGTGTTTAGCTGGATAACAGGAACACAGTCAATCCTGAAACATCATCAGAAGCAATATTAACTCATAACTACAGACCCACTGTAGAAATGACAGCTGCCCACACAGGTGCCATCTCGACTGTAGTTCCTGCAGGAGAGACATTGGTCGGGTCCCGGGCCCCAGCAGCCGGAGTCTGAACACAGTGGGTCGCACACATGGCCTTCTGCAACTGAACACACAACCAGACAGCATCAGGTACCAGCTACAGCAAAACATCAATAACTATTGCAAACTACTAATGTTGTAAGTTATACACTCTAAAATATACTGAGTTGTTTTAACCCAGAACTGTATCAATATTGGACTAAGTACATGCTTGGTTAATTTAACCCTGCAAGATTGTTGTTTTTGTCCAGTAGACAAAGTTAGCAAAACAATGAGTGAAAACAACAACAAAATGTTCGGTAAAAACAACAACATTAGGGGTAAAAACTGAAAATGTTGGTAAAAAAAACAAGTTACTAGGGGAAAACAAACAATATTAGGTAAAAACAACAAACTACTGGGGTAAAGAAAAACAAAATTTGGGGTAAAAATAACAAAATCTGAAGCAAAAACAATCCATCTTACAAGGTGAAATGAGCCCAGCATGTAATTAGTCCAGTATTGACCCAGTTCTGGGTAAAAACAACCCAAGAGTGTGACATCATAACCATGAGTTGGCTAAAACCAAATCCTCCTTCACAAAATGTGTGGATCCACAAAGTCTGGGACGTTTATCAGATGGAGGTAATTGTGCACTTATTAAGACTCCAAAACTCCACTTCCACTAAATGTTGGGAGGCTTTGTTAATGCAATGAGACCTGTCCTCCAGTGTTGTTCAGTACATGTGCCTAATCCTCCATCTGTACACATTCCTCACACATACAACTCCCATCCACTGCTAGAGCAAATACTGGTCTGGTATTGTAACCTAAGCTGTTATACCATGGAGTGGACTATGGACTTGAGTAGATGTATATAATGCATACATGTATCTATGTAGGTGCATATTATAGAGAATTAATATTTATACCCTTTTGTTTTTCTTTCTCTCTTCTCCTTAAATTATTTTTTTGTTTCCCTGTTAATTCATTTCTTATGTGTTCTCTTGGTAAATGCCTGAAAATACTCTTGTTGTTGACCAAAATAAATAAAAACTGAGTTAAAAAAAACCCCAATGTAACCTGATATGCTTAATGCTCCTCCAGCTGTCATCTGTAGCTCACATTCAGTTTGAGGAATAACAAATGTAACATTTTATTTTGATTATGGTCGGGGTGTGTGTTTTGTTTTCTGTCAGCCCCACAGCTCCTCTCTCACCGCACTGTGTCAACGGCCTGTTGTTGGTGAGGGTGTTGATTCGAACTCGGTGCCCTCTGAACAGCTGCGTCCAGTTTACAGTGTGGTGGAAACAGAGGTTGGCATTCTGACTGATGTACACGCTGCCATCGCTGATTTCCCGGAGAGAGCGCAGACCCAGTGAAGTAAGAGTGGGGATGCGCATCACCATCAGGGAAAATCGTCTTTGGTTGGAGGGTTGGAGGAAACAGACACAGAAACAGAGAAGTTTTGAGTTAAGTGGAGAAACATGTCAAATAAAATCATTTAAAGTTTAAAAGTGTGTGTATGTGTGTGTGTGTGTGTGTGTGTGTGTGTGTCTGTAGATTCTGTTTTAGTTAGGATCTCACATATGCTAACACACAGAAAGAGGGGAGGTTAGAAAGTGTCAACATGATGCAGTGAGGGTTGATCATGAGGTGTTAACTCAGGAAGCAGCTGAGAAAACTGAGCAGACACACAGGACCAGAGTGTAAAGTGTGTGAAATCGCAGTGATGACGCACGTACAGGCAGATATAGTTCAAGCAACAATACATACATCAGTACCAGAGTTGATTTTTATAGCCTTGTGTGATCATGACCTTGGTGCTGCTGAAATATCTGCTCTTATGTTATTTTGGGTGAACCTTCATTAAAACCTCTGGGGGCTGATTGACTGATCGATATATAAAAACATTTCCCATCCCCTCTTTCATCTCTACCTCCTGCACTTATACCCCCTACCCGAACCAGGGTTTCATCCCCTTCCTGCTTTTACTGGTGCAGCTGGTGTGAGGCTGGGGCAGCACGGATGTGCATAGTGAGAGGTTTTTGGATCTTGGTTCCTTTAGAGAAAAGTATATGAAATGTATAAAGGTTCACTTTAACACTGGTTTTGTCTCTCCCATAGTCTGTCTTTGTCCTCTCTGTCCTCTTCTCTTTAGGTCTCTGGAGCTGCCTGTTCCTGAGTGATGGAGCTTTGTGGATCTGAGGCCTGACTGACTGATCCATCCTGTCCTGACTTGATGTCCAGCATCTCTTGTCTCTTTGCTCTATCTTTCTATCCCTCTTTCGCTCCTTGTCCTTTTGTCTCTGCCTGTCCCCCCGGTCGCCGTGGCTGCAGGGCCCCTCAAGAGTCTGGTCTGCCGGAGGTTTCTTCCTGTTAAAAGGGAGTTTTTCCTTCTCACAGTCGCCAACTGCCAGAGTGCTGCTCTTGGGGGGACCGACTGTGGGTTCCTGCTCTCACTCTGACTTGTTGTCATTACAAGGCCCCGATTGACTGTCTGAAATCTTTATTTTTACTACTGTAAAGCATCTTTGAACATTGTTAAAAAGGCTCATAAATAAAATGTATTACTATTATTATTATTATTTGTCATTTGCTGTCTTAAATAATTCACTCAACACTTACTTGTAGAGGGACCTCCCTTGAATGGTAGTGAGGCTGGAAAAAACTGACAGGTCATTCAGCTCTTTGGGCCACGACTGGATGTTGAGAATATCTGAGATTTAAACAAAGTCAGAATATTGATTATGTATAAGGTACTGTAGAGCAGGAATCTGTATCCATAATTTATCTACAATCAATACTGATCAATGTCAACAAATTTTACTGCATACACAAACCTGTTATTTCCCTGACGGTGCGAAACACTTCCAGTTTTTTGGCATCCAGCGGTGGGATATTTTTAAATTCGTCTCTGTGAGGAATAAAAACACAACATGAAAACACTGAATGTACAACTCTGTGTTGTGACGGGATCCAGATCATACAGACAAATTACCCAAGAATCCCTGTGACCAGGAAGTGGAGGCTGCCCTGGATCTTGGTGCAGTTGATGAAGCTGTCGATGTTGCTGGAGTCCACAGTCTGTCTGTGTTCAGCGCCGGTGCCTGTACACACTGCAGAGATGACCAAACACCATCAGGATCTTTGATGACTAGCAAATAAACTGAGTGTAAGAAGTGGAGTGTGTTTATTAGCGTTGACCTTTTGGGCAGAGTCCACTGCAGAGCTCGCACTGCCTCTGGCCTTCTCTCTCCACCTCCATCTTCTCCAGAGGACAAGCGCTGACACAGGAGCTACCGTCCACCACAAAATGAGCTTTGAAGAGAAACACACAGGAGATACATTTAAAAAGATAAAGGTCTGAAGTATTAGAATAGTGCAATGTTGAATAGTTGCAAAGGCCTAACGAAATAGCAGAGTAAAAAGCACACAGGACACTTACTGGGACACTGGGACACACAGATGGATCCGTACTGGTATTTGGCATTGGGGTTGGTCTCCATTTGAAACGTCTGCTTGTTGTAGATCAGAGTCTGAGGACACTGGGGCACGCAGGCTCCAGAGTCATTGAAGTGACGACATGCCTGTACAGGTACACACAGATGAATACGGTGAACGAGGCATCAATCTGAAAACACTGACATCAGGAGTGTCACAATCATGGCTGAAGAAATCATCTTAAAGGGATTTAAAACCATGCAGTTCATTTCAGTTTCTGTTAAATGGACCCCAGACTGCTTTCAGAAATATCAGCAGGCAAACTTTTAGCCCTGTTAGTAGCATAGATACATAACATCGCAATAACCTCAACATCTTTAGTCTGGATTTCAAATCTGTCCTCAACACTTACGGCCCCCAGAGGTTCAATCATTCTCATTTTGGTGATCCATGTAAAACAGATTAATTATATAAATACATAACTGCCCAATCATTACCACTCTAAATTTAATAGCACAATAATACATTCCTTTATCCTACTGTTGGGAGTGCTAATGAACTGACGTTACCATGTGAACAAGCCAAACTAAGATGGATAACTAGCGGCAAAACTGACATCAGGACGTTAGCACTGTGGGCACATTAGCTCTAGTGTCCCCGCTACACTCACACAACCACTACCACCATGACTGTAGACTGCTAGGCCCCAAACACAGAGGAGTTTAAAGTCTGCTGCCATGAAGCATTGTTTTCACCAGCTGTTAAAATCTGATCCAAAAAACAGAAATAGACATGTGCTCTCAAAAAGTTTAACATGTTGCTGTTTGACAGCCAATTCTCACACAATGTTGCACCAATAAAAAAATAAATAAATTTGAAAGTAGTTCCTTTGCACAATCGTATTAACATTCATTGATAACAGACTAAAGGGGGGCTGAATATTTTAGGAGATATGCATATGCATAGTGAAATTAAGCATAGTGAAAAAAACAAGAGCTGTATGGAAGATGTTACTGTAAATCTAAATGTGTACAGTTTATAATTGGTGAAATATGTAATTCAACAGTGAGGTTTTTAAAGACTTTAGGTCTTACATGTAAACCTCTTACAAAAGACTTGAACATGGAGCATAAAAAAGCATAAAGTATTCCTGCAAAAAGAGTCGAAGCAGTTTGGGTTTGAACCCTTTATGTAACTTGATGATATGATTTTCTGTTATATTAAGATCTTCAGAGGTTAAACTCTATGTATGGTCTGTGTGAAGGTTAGAAGCAGATTGTAGGTTGTTCATGTAGGTTTCTCTGTATGGCAAGTGTCCAACAATAACTTGCCAAGTTTAGGAAAGACTGTGACTTCCTGTTGTGTACGTCTATCTTTGGGAGAAAGATGACTCTTGAGTGAAGAGTATAACAGGCTGAAGAGTCTGTCCCCAACTTTGTCAGACTTCACATGTGGTGCAGCTCTGACCCGGATCAGTAATAAATGTGCATGAAGCACCAACAAGATGATTCTGAGTCTTCATCTCTCACTGCCTTCAATAAGGGAAACTCCTATTCATACCTTTTCTGAAGACTGATAAATTGACATTATGTAATACAAAGATTGGTTTTGTCTTGATTTTCGGAGCAGACTCCAGCAGAGAGTTTACAGATGAAGCACTTACAAAACAATCCACATCCAGAGGGCCTCTGCATCCTGCTGCACACTCTATGTGACAGCAGTCCCTGGGGCTGGTCCCAAAACAGCGGCCATTACACTGTGGAGCGCACACCGTCTTAGTCACTGAGACACACAGGAGAGACGGGTTGAACAGAGGTCAGGTTAATGCACATGTGTGTCTGTGTGTGTGTCTCTCTGTGTGCCTATGAAGGAACACATTCAGTGATGTGAAAGGAGGACGGAGGAAAGGAAATCAGGCCAAAACATGGAAACACAATAATTGGGCACTCACAGATCTGACATTGCTCCTTATTTGGCCCCCAGCAATAATCTCCACAAGATTTGTGGCACGGGCCTGAGAGAGAGGAAGAGACCAAAGAAGACAGGCAGTACTTATGAGAGAGGGACAATCTAGAGATCGTTTGAGATATGTGAAAGAGGAGTAGTGACCTCTCTCTCCGTTGTACTGGATGTCAATAGGAGCGCTGTTGTCCCGAATGATGTCTTGCCAGAAGATCCAGGGGCCATAACTCAGGTATTTGTTGTTGATAATCTGCACTCCTCCCTCCAGAATCTCTGTGAAGAAGTGTGTGAAAGATGAAGATGAACAGTCAAAATGTGTGCTGTGATGAAGGTCTATGAGGTCAATCTTAGACCTGCTTTCAAAATTTGGCAATGAAAGCAGGGAGACCATAACTCCATACAGTCCATAAATCACCATGTGTAGTTTTTAGTCCACTTAAAAAGACATCAAGAAAAAGCTGACAGTGAGCTACAGCTGAGACGCTGACTCACTCCAAATGTTTTCATCTATCTTGCTGGGTTTTTTCTAGGAATGATTAACCGCCATCTTTGAGATATATATCTTTCACATTTTATGTTTTGTTCCAAAATGAATTATAATAAATCTCATTTAAAGAAACAGCAGGACACCATCTTTAGCCAGTGGGTCAAATGCCTTTTGCTTAGTGTTTTAAAAGCCTTAAATCTCCAGAACGATCTTCCTTTACACCTTAGATAAGAGTAATCTTTCCCCATGATTCAGTTTTCCTGTCTCTAACATCTCTTTTTCCCCATTAACCTGTCAGATTAGCGAGCCCCAGCTGCCGCAGGCCGTTGGAGCCGTCCTTGGGGTAGTTGTAGAGCACAGAGAGGGCAAAGCGTCTTTCATACTGGCTGTTTCCTCTGATGACTCGTAGTTGCCCCAAAGGAATCTCCTGAAAGTGATTCATAGCAATGAGGACGTAGCCAGTCACCTCGCGGATTCTCTGCAGGGAAGAAGAAGAAGATCTTCAACAAATGAAACAACAGGGAAACTGTGTTGATCTACTTCTGAGGATACTTCAACATCTTGTACTCGACAGCAGATTTAAGAACAGTGATGTTCACCTTGAGGAAGGAGAAGTCCCAGTTGCTCTCAATCTGAGTGATTTCCAGGTTTCCCATGATGATCTCGCAGCCGTCGTAGCGTTCCTTAAGCAGGTTATACTGAGTCTCCTGAGAGCCTGTGGAGCTCAGACCATTCTGTGTACCAGGACACACCTCTGACACACACATGGAGGAAGGACAGGGTCACATTTTTTCATGTGAGGCCTTAAAAAAATTGCATATCTCAATGTTCATTGAAACGAACAAATCTCCTAAAGCCATGACAATGGAAGTGATAACCTACAGTCAAATTCAAGCTAACATTAGATTTCTTATTAAGTCAAACTGATAGTTTTGAGAGTGTGTGAGAAATTATCAGAAACCAACAGAATGGTCCTAATAAAGTCCTTGTGGTGATTGTGAATGTTGTGGGATGTAGTGTTTTTGTGATATTTATGGCTTCGGTGAGTCTCCCTGATGCTGTGTGCGCTGCTGTGTGAGTCTGATGCGACGTGGAGTGAAGCAGCCAGGCTGTAACCCCGCTACGCTGAGCAGTCCAGGCCTGGGGCTGCTGCAGCGGAGGCCGAGGGTCGAGGGAGCAGGGTTCTCCTCAGACAAAGTGCCTCATTGTGATAAAGCTATAAATGTGGACAGTGTGTCCCACTGAGTGAAGAGTGATGCAGTGACAGACAGTGCTTCTGTGTGTGTGCGTGTGCATGTGTGTCTGTGGGGTGTGTGCGCCGCTGAGGTCATAGCAGATGACAATGGGACATGTGTGAGCAGCGCATTCTGGCAGAGGGAAGGAAAATATCGTGAACGGAAAGAGACATGCACACCATGTCGTACTGACCGACAGAAACCGTGGTGCTCGCCACAGCACCTGCACTCATCACATTTCCTGGTTTCATTATGGACATGCAGGTATAAACCACACCCGCCCAGCTACAGTGAAGTTGATCAGCAAACTTTGAGGCATGTTGTTGTAGTTTTATAGTTAAAAATAAAGATGACTGCAGCAAATCTCCTGTCTTCATTCACTTATTAACTTATGCACCATTATCTTAAGGAGGCACTAACAATAAAAAGAAGTGCTGTATAATAATCCTGACTGTTACAACAACTAAAACACATACACACACAGAATCACATCATCTTTCTATAAACCATAGCAAAATGAAGAACTTAAAATAATAATTTCTCCCACCTCTCCAGCATTTCTAAGCAGTATAAAACATTTAATAGTTGGAAGTGTAAGCTGGTGAATAAATTACAATTTAGTTTAACATAATTGCCATAAAACATTATGGCATAAAGCAATAGAGTGACATATCATCCTAAGCAGTCACAAATGTTATTATGAATACTATGAACACTTGTCCTTGCAACCATTTCTCATCTATCAAATGCTGTATAAGTATTCTCCTTACACACTTAATGGTAACAGGGGCACTCAAAGTAAAGTGTTGCTGTCCTCTGTGGCTTTTCACTACCGAAATGTAATTTATTCTCCAACATCTGCCTCATTCATCACTAGCAGAGCATCAAGTGGACATATATTGCTGCAATATGCTTTGATACAACACCACATAAATAAAGCTCTTAATATAGAGAACAGAGCAAGTGCTGTGATTGAAAACAAGGAAAAGGAGGGTCAGGATTAGTACTGACTAATTAAAATGCATGAATGCTAATTATTAATTTGTTTACTACAAATTGCAGTTACACATCTAATGAGGCAGGTAGATTGCTGATCAGCCTACAGGTGAATGTAATAGTACAGAGTTACATTTTCCTACCTTCATGCGTTTGGGGTGATGCTGTTTTCAGCCTCCACAACAAACTCACACACAGTAATAACACTCGCCACTGGTCCATGTTGATGTCGAACCTGTTTACCGAGATATCAGCACATCACAGGGCCTCAGGTAGATCCTCCGAGTATCACAATGTTGAGCAGTAAAGTAAACACAAACTGGACGTGGTGGATCCAAAATGATTTGTATACGTTCTGTCTCTGTTGGATAAATGAGGGAAAGATGAGAAAGAAATATCCTGTAGTGAAAGACGAGCGCAACTTCTTCAAAACATCAGTAATCAGAACAGATTAGTCGAGTAAAACGAGGCGCAGGGATTTCCCTCCCAGAGAGAAAGAGGCGTCTGATTGGCCAGGAGCCCAATTCATTCACCAATCACAGCTCGGTCCGTCTTTTTTTCCCAGTTGCACCCTCAGCAGTCCTGCACTCTGCATACAAACGCTAGATTTCTGTGGACGATTTGATAAGTGATAAAGACTGACAGCATATTATTTGATAGCATTATTGCTAGAAAGATTAAAACGGTGCAAACACAAAAGGCCAAACGAGCAAAGACATAAAACTGAATCACATGTATCTTCATGCAGCAAACAACTGCTTGTGTTTGAAATCTTTTGCACAGTGTGAGCTCCGTGTGTCCTGTATATTTCTTTATGTGCAGTTATTTTGGTTTCAGCTGCTGCATGTGGAAGCAGTGCAGTGATCTCCCAGTCAGCGCCCAGTCAGCTCTGAGTGGCCGCACTGTTTTCCCCCTGTAAAGAGCAGTATTGTCCCCACAGCCCTGTCAACTGGTTAATCACCTCTTTGATGCGTATGGAGCAGCCCTGTCACAATGGGCTCATTGTCAGACAGTCAAGTGACTTCTGAACCCAAAACAAGAACATGCTTAATTTGAGAAAGAAAAAAAAAAAAAGGCTTTGGAGCAGATGAGATTCCTGAACATGAGGCTGCTGTGAGTGAAAACCACTAATGGATGAATATCAGTAACTGCTTCTGACAGATGTACTGTTAATCTTATTTTTGAATGGGGAAGGGGGATAGCTCAACAGTCCCCAGTTTGTTTGAAAGTGTTCCTGTGGGGGCAATTTTTAATAATAGTAAGATTCGCATCATGTTTGTCATCACGTTTCAATAAAAATGTGCTTCTAGTGTTCAACTTGTTATCAATGTGATAATAAAGGCTACCAAAAAAGTATACAGATGTTCAAAAAGAGCATTTTTAAAATAGTGTACATTAAGAGTTGTTTTTAATTGCCTGAACTATTTAAGTCATAACTGTCTCTCTCTCAGCTTGTCTCTGTCCAGCAGGAGGAGACAGAGTCTGAGAATTGGCCGTCTGATATCAGAGCGGCTGCTGGGCCTGGGGAAGGTTGACTCAGCCAATGTTTGCTCATACTCAGTTAGTTTTACATTATTTAATGCATTACCTAATAACATGATCACCCGATACTTATCCGATTACACAGAATGATGGAAATCTTTGTAAAACATCTTTAAGTTGGAGGAAATTGTTTTGTTTTTGTGTTACAGTCAGTGTGAAATTTTGACTTTAGCTCAGTGAAACAGAGTAAAGTGCAAACTGTCACAGTGGCAAAACAAATGAAACACTTTCTGGAGTTTTTTTTACAATCTATGGAGGCTTGTCTTGCCAAGAAAAGTGTCTTTGATTAGGTCCCGATGACTCCATGGTTTCTGCAGAGCTTGGCATTTCCACAACGCCACCGCGGTGTCGGCCTTAGTGTCAGCCCTGGTGGCCCTGTCCCTTCCGAGGCGAGCTGTGAGGGGAGCCTGCTGTGGCCTTTTGCAGTTGCCACTCCCTTCAGAGATTGATGAATTGATTGTGCGGCTGCTGCCAGTGTGTCTGTGCCCTGGGCGAAGGTGTCCCGGTTACGGGTGGGAATCCCAGCTATGGCATCCGCCCTGGGGGCTACTATTGTAGCCGTCCTGCAGGGGGCCCTGGGGGCTGGTGGCCCTGGGAGCAGCTCTCACTCACATACTGCTGTCACACCCTTGGAGACACAGCAGCACTTTCCCCTACATGGACCTCTGATTGGCTCAGACAAAATGACTCTCTGTGGAGTGCAGCAATTCCACAGGGAAACTACCTGATTGTGCCAAACTTCTCTTGATGACAGCAGTTAGAAAGTGAACAAAGGAGGAAGGCGATGTAGATCCGTGTCCTTCCCACCTATTTGACCTGTTCTTTCCCTGCCTGTGTCCACCACCACATTTTCAACAAACAAGCTTGTAATGGGAGCTGTTAATGAATCTGTTTCAGGAAGAGTTGACAACTGGTACAAGATAGTTTGATTAGTTCAATGAATTATTCAAATTCTTGACCAAGTTTAAGTCCTACGTATGGTATCGTGTCGTATCGTATTGTATCGTTTCATATGGTATGGTATCGTATCATGTTGTATCTTAGTGTTCAGAGCAATTCTATGCACTATTTACCACCTCACTAATTTATATACTGTATATACAACTTATATTGTTTGGGTTCTTTATCTGCTTCTACTGTTTACTGCTTGTCATTTATTTGTTTACTTCTATTGAAATTTTGTAACAATGACAGGAAAAATATCTTATGTCTTATCCCAAGTTAAAGTCCTTATCTAAATGTTCACTTTTCTACTTCTTTCACATATTTGACCTTCACTGTGGACGTTAAAGCTGTTTCACATTTAACCGTGGAGAGGATGGAAAGTTTCTCCATGTTCACCTTAAATCTGAGTTCAAACCATGAGAGCCGATGGTGACGTCACAATCAGTTTGGAAACCATCTGATATGCAACTTACATGAGTGTCAATGTGGAATTTAAAACCTCCAGTGCAGATATAAAATGTGTTGGTTTTTTTTTTTCTTTTAATATTCATAGATTGTGGATTTATCATTAAGGGTGAGATCAATATGGGAAAAGCTGTCATCTAACTGAACAATGTGGGACACCAAATTATGCAACAGTAAATGATAGCAAGGGAAAAAATGAGTGAAGCAAAACAAATATATAGTTTGGTCTTTTTATTGATTGACGTAGTGCCAGGAATCATTAAATCATTCAACACTTTTGCACCTGTGTGTGTTGTCTTTGTTTCCTCCTCTTGGTAAAATTCTACTTAAGTGACATAAATTTAATTTTCTGAAAACACATCATCAGTTGGAATGTTATGCAGCCTGAATATTTATTTCTTCTTCTTCTACTTCATTTAGCAAGTTAGAGTCTGCCAATAGTCACTGGGAAGAGGGACGTTCACAGCCACAACAGTACTGCCAGTGCATCAGTGTCACGGATCATTTAGGTGAAGTACTCCAATTCTGAGACATTCCTACATACAAACCGGTTATCAAAGAGAAATTAACCACTGGCAAAATAAGGCCACAAAAAAACAATTGTCACACCAAACTGAACATAATAGAGGGCACGTCACACACACACACACACAAGCTGCTGTCAGTTATCTGCCAACACACTGACCCCGATATCTACAGGTGTATCAACAGCACTTTCAATTTAACCGCCAACACCACGGTACACTTTTCCCGTTGAACATAAACATATATACAGTTGCGCCGACATAGAAAAGCATGCTTTTGCATATTAGAAGGTTGTTCGGTAAACTTTACACTAAAATCCATAACATTTATTAGTACAGCATTGTTCCAACCAGCAGCAGTGATTTAGACTAACAAATATAGTCTGAGGAAAACAGGCTATTATAATTCACTTTTATTACAGATCTTGTACAGTATTAACATGCCTTATGATGCAGTATTACTATCATCCTCTCTCCTATTTTTCATATTATGTGTTTTGTGTGAAAAAATAATAATAAATTGACGACTGCCAGATCTAATTCGCAAATGAAGGAAAGAAAAATACCAAAAATCAACAAAATAAATAAACACTTCAGTCAAAAACACAAGAAACGGAAAACAAGACGTTACATTTTATACAACAGTAATGCATCTAGAGTTATTATGTGCAACGTGACACACAGAGATTTGGTTAACACAAGAAAACACATATAATGTCACTCCAATTAGGGATGAACAAATCAGGATGACAAGCAAATGAGAGTTGTTTTGACAGATACAGAGTAGCTGCTCGCACAAACTCGCCTTAAAAATAAACATTCAAAACCATGTAAGCTCTCTAATATTGCCGATCACATGCTGTGTGCTGCTGCATCACTCTCCACAGGGCAGGCCAATAGCAGCATTTTTTTAAATATTTTTTTCTAAGCCACAGAGCTGGTACAGTGTGCCTGTTCTGTCATCTGTATCAGTTTAGATGTCACACCTCGCTGATGCCAGACAAATTGTTTTAACCCTTACTGAGCCAGGCAAGTCGACTAAGAAGAACAAATCTTTATTTACAGCAGCCTGCAAGTAGTTCACAGCTCTGTACAAGCCCACGAGCCAGTACTGGGATATCTCCATGCAGATTGGAAAGCAGTAAATGTACAGTGATACTGGGGCTTCATTTAATTATTTTTTCCACCAGCTGCCTTAGCGGTAAAATGCACGTTGCAATAAAGGGAGAAAAACTATATGGCGCAAGAATAAAAACTACATGACCTCAAGAATAAAATCAGTACATAAACCTTTGAATGAATAAATAAATAAATAAATAGTTTAAGATGTATGTCTGCAGATTTGTGTTTGATAATAAATAAAAGAAAAAAATGCATTAAAATAAAATCCAAGCTAACGTAAGAGTTCAATAATACATGAATTGGAATTTGGTGGCGGTAAAAACATCTGCATGGACAATAAATCACAACATTACATTTATCCGAGTCTGTATGAGTATACTGGTTTTAAACAACATGGGGTAGTATTCTGACATAGTAATAGTACTCCCACAATACTATTATGACATTCTTTATAATTTAAACACCAACAAGTTTATATTATCTGAGGGAAGGCTGCTCTGCCATCACATTTTCTGAACAGATTAAATGTCGGAGGGTCATAGACTTAAAAGTAGCGTAAATTCATATACCTTTACAGTAACAATATACTATTATATCCCAATATTTATGTATTTAGTTTATAGAATGTACATCAGTTAGGTCAGCTTTGACGCCATTGGTTTTTAAATGATTAAAAATTCCCATCACAGATCCTAAAAAATAATAATAATAATAATAATAAATTAATCAAAGTAAATAAATAAAGTAGTAGTATTTGGGGGGGAGGGGGAGAAAGCCATTGAGAGTCACCCCCTGGGAGCTTTTCAGCATTTCCTCTCTATGTAAACACAACGGATCAACTATAACCTCTACCTGGAGCTGGCACCCAGGCTCATCCCCACTGCTGACCGGGCCCCCTTCACTTTTTGTTCTTCAGCTGGTTGGCCAGCCAGTCCAGGCCCTCGTAGAGGCCGTCACCGCTGGTGGCGCAGGTAGCTTGAATGTACCAGTTGCGGTGACGTAAGGAGTGCAGGCCCAGCTTGTCTGTGATCTCTGCAGCGTTCATGGCGTTGGGCAGATCCTGGAAGAAAACAACAAAAAAAAACCAATCATCACACAGTACACAGAATGTTAATCAGTAGGCCTCACTTTGCGAGGAAACACATATGAGGACATGTCAAAGATGCCCATACCTGTTTGTTGGCAAAAACGAGAAGAACAGCATCCCGCAGCTCGTCCTCAGCCAACATCCTCATCAGTTCCTCCCGAGCTTCATTGACCCGCTCGCGGTCATTGCTGTCCACCACAAAGATCAAACCTGCAGGGGAAACAAGAGCTTGCACCAGTGACACTTTTAAACAAAACGAAACCTGCAACTCTACAAGACCAGAATCATTTCATCCTGATTTCTAACATTTTCGACATCATATTGTTAAAAAAAACATTCTGTTGAAGCAAATTTAATCACTGTCCAGGCTTTCAACGTGACTAAGATGTTGATAATTTGAAACAGTTGGAGCCTGTATGCAAATGACCTCATCTAAAGCATTAGTCAGATATGGCCTCAGGTGCTGGGGGCGAGTGTGTGCTGCAGGATCTGTAACAGGACTGGAGAAGCTCTGTTAACTCCAACATGGCCGACTGGTGTGTTCTCTGAGAAGGTGATGGTCGAACTCACCCTGGGTGTTCTGGAAGTAGTGTCTCCAGAGGGGACGGATCTTGTCCTGGCCACCCACATCCCACACAGTGAAGCTGATGTTCTTGTATTCCACTGTCTCTACGTTGAAGCCTGGATACAAAAAAACAAATCAAAATGAGCCGAACAAAGTCAGAGGAAGATGATTTATCTATTGCTAACAGTCATTCATTGTTTCCTCACATACCGATTGTGGGGATGGTGGTGACGATCTCCCCTAGCTTCAACTTATAGAGGATGGTGGTTTTGCCAGCTGCGTCCAGCCCGACCATAAGAATCCTCATCTCCTTTTTGCCTATCAGGCTCTTCAGCAGATTCCCGAAGATGTTTCCCATGATGACTGGCGGCTCTCACGCTCTCAGCTGCAACAGAACTGTGACACAGGGGGGAAAACTGAAAACTTTCTAGCGACAAATCAGCCAAAACAAACTGTAAACCACATTTAGAAAGTCACACAAACCACACACACACACACATACACAAAAACATCATGCGGTGAGACAGTAGCTCTTCAAAAGCAGCTCGCAACATTACCACCTCGTTACGGCCTGAAGCCACCTCAGAGGAACAGCCAGTAAAAGCGTACTTCACACCTCGGCAGGCAGCTGACCTGACTTTAAGGCTTGTAGTTTTACACTGTGACAGTTCACTGGGTAAACTGGCCACCATACTGGATCTCTGCTATGTGGATCAGCTTTCATGTGGTGCAGAGTAACCACCTTTTTATGCTGTTTGCTGGTAACTGATGAAGTTAGTTCATTATGCAGTATATGAGACATTAACCTCAAGCTGTGAGAATGCATGGTGCACAGAGGTTTTGAATTGTACTTTTCTTCTTTCATGGTGGCATGGGCCCTTTAACATGCTGCTGTCAACTTGTGCTGGCATATTGTGCATCCACAGTGGAGCATCCCTCTGTTCTGCAGGTTTCTGATACTGCCCCTGACTAGCTGCCATTCATTTATAATCAGATGTATTTCAGGCAGTAGCTGCTAGCAAAGCCTGGTACAGCTGCAGTGGCCGCACATCCATGTACATCTGTCATACTGCGAGGGGAACAGGCTGATACTGCGGTGCAAGGAGCCGAGGAATACAAAAGCAAAATACGCTTCCTTTAAGCTTGACACAATCATTATTCGGGCCTAGTTTGCTAGCTATACTGTCAGCTAATGCCTTCGGTATTTTTAAAATAAAATCTCCGGGTTAATTTGTGCCGCTATAATCCCCTCGTACAGTCACGACAAACGCACCAGTCGGCCTGATGTCGTCGAATAACGCTCGTTCATTCAGCGACGAGGGATGAAACGGGGTTAAAACGGCGACAGAATACGCCCCGGTCACCTTTAATACTCGTATACATCTTTGAGCATTTTCACCATTTTGCATCTCATTCACACTTACCCGTCCACGGCAGGCAGGCAGGACACCAGCTGGATTCAGGCAAAAGGAGTGGATGCAAGTCTCGCGATGGTCTACAGTTGTGAGACCGCGCGTTCTCGCGAGAGTTGTATTTGCCATGAACACCTCTAACGTTTGACATCCCCGATGACTTGTTAAAAGACAGGGTTCCCACAATTTTTAAGAAACACTTTTACAGAACATTTCAATCATATTTTGTGTGGGATAAGACTGGTATGATCAATACTAATCACAACCGAATATAGCATATTATGCTATTGAGGGGAAAAAACGTCATAGTAGAGTATGTCATAAAAAAATGTCATAATAAAAAAAAATATTATTACGTCAAGGATTCATAAAATCTATCTATCTATCTATCTATCTATCTATCTATCTATCTATCTATCTATCTATCTATCTATCTATCTAAAATTAATGTCATTCAAATTAATGTGACGTAACAACATGAAGCAAAAGTTGAAAATGTGAAAAATAG
>OOFC01013435.1:0-25633 GCA_900323345.1 Pseudochromis fuscus | reverse complement strand
AAAAATGTCATAATAAAAAAAAATATTATTACGTCAAGGATTCATACTATCTATCTATCTATCTATCTATCTATCTATCTATCTATCTATCTATCTATCTATCTATCCATCTATCCATCTATCTATCTATCTATCTATCTATCTATCTATCCATCTATCTATCTATCTATCTATCCATCTATCCATCTATCTATCTATCTATCTATCTATCTATCTATCTATCCATCTATCTATCTATCTATCTATCTAAAATTAATGTCATTCAAATTAATGTGACGTAACAACATGAAGCAAAAGTTGAAAATGTGAAAAATAGTTTTTCAGTACAACTCAGTCAATTTCGCTTGTGTTTCTTTATTTTCCAGGAATTGTCCAGGACTGGAAAATACATCTAAAATATTCCAGGGCCTTCTAGAGGCCACTGTACTTTAATTCTCTCTTTATAAAACATGAAAACAAAATATACTTTACATCAGCAATCAACTTGCTTTGAGACTTCTCTTGTTTTCTGGTATAAAATATGGATTCAATCTTTTACTTGGATGATTTATAAATGTCTGACGAATGGGATTTTTGTGCTGTTACAGCGTCCCAACAACTTAAACCAATATTAAATGTAACAGAGAGTCTGCAGGCAAACATGTTTGAATAATTAACACAGGAATCATCTTAATGAATAAGTAAGTGGGTGACTGTAATAGGATGCCAAGTGATACTTCCTGGCAGCAGCCCTCTGTGTCTCACAGATAATGAGGTGACAGGAGGCAACAAAACATAGACTCAATCAATATTCTAGCAGGTATAACCTTGAGTACAGACATCAGGTATTTCAAAAGGTGATGCTGTACATTTATGAGATTTTTAAGTGACAGCATTTAAGAATTAGGAAGAAACGTCACTCTCCCACAAGGTGCTTTTTTCCCCGTCACCGTGTAAAAAGTGCGATCCTGTGTGATTAAATAGCACGCCCTGAAACCAGCCCCTGCAGCCATAGGTGCATCCAGCATTTGCCTCGTTCGTCCTCTCCGTTGCGTGTCAGTCAGTGGTCCGGTAATAGATGTGTTTATCAATTCAGTGGTGAAGGCAGAGGAATAAAGAGGGGAGCAGATGTTTGCAGCTGCAGACCAGATTACGGGGTGGAGTGGATGGTGGGGGAGCATGCCGAGTTTGTGTGCGTGGGGAGTTTCGAGAGGGTTACAGGGGGGTTACAGCGGGCTTGGGTGGTGGCAGCAGAGGTAGGGTGGGGAGTTATGACTTAAAGGAGCCTTTCCTCTGAAGTGTCTGCCAGCGTGCACCCCAGCAAACACAATCACAAGTCTCGTTGGTTCTGCTAGCTGAACTAATGAGGGCCTGCACGTTGAGGGCAGGGGCTTTGATGTTCTGGGTAGCTGGCTCCTTGTGTTTTTCTCTCCCGCTTTCCTTCTCTGCCTGTCCCACATCAAAATTGAAAGGGGAGTTGAGAAGCAGATGTTTTGAGGCATGTATTTATACAGAGTACACTTTATTCACCCCCTTCTCCATACCCCGTTTGTCCATTGCTTCTGCATCTCTGCCGTATGTACAGCAAGGATCTATCTCCCTATCTTTATATCCAACTAAACACGCTAAATCGCCTTACTTTATACATATAATCATCCTGTCAATCAAAGTGGGTAACTTTTATCTCTCCTAACTTCCTCTCTCTGCCTGCCTCTCTTTAATTTCAGCCCAGTCTGGATGTCATTACTCGGGGGGCAGTCAATGTGTTGCTATGCATGTGTCTCTGTCTGCAACGATGAGGGGGAGAATGGGAGAAAAAGAGAGAAAGCAATCCCAGGCTATCCACCAACCTCTGTCTCACACATGGGAGAAACAGTGACAGGAAATTCCCTTTTGCAGCAGCTCCAGGGTGAAATGATAAAGGAATGAAGAAATGCAAACCAGAAATCCAGTCCCTTATCATTCCATACCACTCGTTGTCTCCTTTTCACTCCTTCGCTAAATACCAAAAAGACAGAACGGTCAATTCAGCCACTGGCGCTGCCATTCCACAGGAGTCAAGGGATATTTACCAAAGTCCATACAAACAGGGTTTAATTGGCATTAAATCCTATGTGGCAGAAGAGGTTTTCCCAGCAGGCCGAGCATGGAGACAGTTTGGATTATCTAAGATATCTAGGAATGCTGCTATCATAAATCAAGTCAAGTGGCGACATTAGCATTTTTGCATGCATGCATGTTTTTGATTGTGCATCAGTGCCAGCATTGCTACATGTAAATGTCTCTGTACGTTAACGCATGCGTGTACTTGTGTGCATGTGTTTATATTTGTGTAGTCTGTCTCCCAGGTAACGGGGATACAGTGTCCCAGCAGCACGTGGTTCAGCAAGTCCCTTCCTTGGCTATGAACTCTGGACAGATGATCCCCTCAGATGCTCACACAGCAAAGACTGGTATAATCACCCCCACTCTCTGCTCTCTTGATGCTTCTCTCCAGTAATAAAAGTCATACTTTAAGGAAACAATATCCTGCAGCCATAAAAAGTCCTTCTCTCAGCATGAAGTGGCCATAAAAAAGGCTCTCACCTCCCAAATCTGTAGTGCATAGAGCTTACCCCCCATTTACACAGCAACAGACACACACACTAAAACATACGCACACCCTTCAGCATCATTTCAAGACTAAAGTAGGTCCATCTCTCACTTTGACATGTACTACATGTGGGAAGAATCTGAGCAGTGCTCAGACTGATGAGACAGACAAAAGTAAGCACGTAGTATCAAGAGCTCTGTCACAATTTCATAGGAAAGTGACACACATCACATTACAGTTAAACCAAGATGAAGTGCATTTCTGTCATAAAACTGATATGAATTCATAAAAATAAACAGGGCCACTAGCAACCATTCTCATGAAAAAATTACTATGGTTACAATCATATCAATAAATCTGAATGATTAGTTGTTCAGTGTAAAGAACTGAAGGACTGAATTTGTTTCCAATGCTGATTAATCAGCTCTCTCATTGCTAACTATACAACCTTTGATCAACATATAAAAGTCCTGCCTGTCTTCCTGCCACAATGCTCCTGTGAGAAAACTTCCAATCAAATGCATCAATCCTTCAAAAACAGTCTCCTGTCGTCGTCTAATAGTAAAACTCTTGTCTAGTGAGACTCTGAAATTTACTCCCAAATGTTGCTCTGTGTAAGTCACAGGTGCAAAATATACAAACTGAGTAAATACTTTGGAGATCATTGAAAGAGTCCAGTAACATATAAAACAAATTGCAATGATGTCTAAGAGCACTGGTTCACCAACCTGAGCCACTTAGCCACCATCTGTCATTGACTAGAACAAAAAAAGACAGGCTCTATTACAATAATATTATTAATAATACATTTACAAATATACACGTACACATTCAAATACACAGCTACTGTACAATATGATAAGTCAGCATGTAGACATTGGAAAAGAAATACTCCTCTGCTGTTGCTCCTCTTTTTTGTGGGATAGAAAAGATGGGGTATAGGCCGTTTTCATGGCTGAGAGGGCAGCGTCTAAACAGACCATGGCAAGACAAATGACATGAGTCACCTCTTCAATCTCTGACTTGGCATTTTGAGAATAACAGCGGCTACAAAGAGAAAATAGATCCCAGATGATGGACCAAAAAAAGGAAAGGGGCGGATAAACAGATTCTCTGGAAGAGTTACACAAGGAGCAAAACAAAAGCTTGAACAACAGGAGTGGGCGAAGGGACAGGCTCGCCATCTTGAGTCCTGGACGGGTAAAAGCAGCTGCAAGTGGGACAACAGGTATCTACTTGCACACGTTGACCCACTCTGTGAGACGACACTCCTCGCACAGCACGTAGCAACACCAGTGAAACCGGCAATTGCAGCGCTCGCTACGTGTCTGCTTCAGGATGTTGTGTCCACGGCCACAGCACAGTGAGCCGCAGCTGTCCGTGCTGTAGCTAGTTTTGTTGCAGATGCGTCCTTGTGTTCCTGGGGAGTCTATGGATGGATCATGCTCACAGAAATCAGGAGACTTCTCAAAGTACACCAGTTCTCTGGACATGCTCCGACGACGCCCACCGCCGAGTCCCCCTGCACTTCCACTGGCGCTGTTTTCTGTTCGAGGGTTGAAAACCCCATTGTTTTTGTTCTGGGAGTTAACAAAGATGGCCGATCTGAACTTTTCCTTGAGTAAAGAACCCACAAGCCGGAACTCTGGAGACACATGCCAGCAGGTCTTAAACTGACAGCTCCCCGACGTGCCGTGACATTTGCACTTCCTCGTCATGTTGTCCGTCACTATCTGTGGAAAGACAGATAAATAATGTGAGCAAATCTACAACGCAACAATGACCATAATGATAATGTATGTATGTGAGCAAGAAGCACATCAGGAACACAGTGAGTAATTATTCACCTGTCGCCCCATGCGGTTGTTGTGTATCCTCATGCGAGCGTGAATATCTCTTGGCGACCCACGGGAGTCAAGCCAGTCTCTTGAGAAACGGTCCCCAAAACGAACATCATGACTGCAGCCCCCCCATTCCCAGGTGTCCTGCATAGAGCTTAGCTCTTCTGGTAAAGGCTTGAGCAGGGCAGAGGGGTGGGTGGAGCGCAGGTTAGTGGGCAGGTTGCCGTGGTGACCACTTAGCTCCGAGGGTAATGACCGTGTTATGTCCATGCCTACCCCACCCTTCTGCAGGGTCTGCAGCTGCAGCTGTGTGAGTTTCAGCCGGATCTTGTCATCGTCCTGGCGACGCTTGGCCTCACAGCCACACCCCCTCAACTTGCCCATGCTGCAGGCCGAGGCCACAGAGTGAGCCACACCCGCTGCCAACAAGGCCAAAGAGAAGGCACTCTCCCTAAAACCTGGGAACAGGAGAAACACAAACACAGGGATGAAAATGATCAACAGTGTAGCTTTAAAAATGTCATTCACCTGTGCACAGAAGAGTCTCTTCTCTCATTCCCATAAACCCCAGGTCACGTATTGGTTGTTATCATCTTGCCACAGACTCTCACCCCTGTTGAGGATGGTGTTGTGGTGGGGCAGCTTGCCAAAGCCCTCCAGTGAGGAGCAGTTCCAGCGTTGGTCCCGGAGCTGGTGCTGACATTCATGGATGGCCACCTGGATGCCTTGCAGAGCAGATGCTGTCACATCGGGGTTCCGCACACACATCCGCATCTGACGTTTACTGAGGCCTGCCAGCCTCAGGCACACGGAGTTAGGGGTTAGCACTGGATCTCCTGCCACCTTCAGGCTGAGGATATCATTACACAGCACCCTGCAGAGAAAGAGAGGGAAAGAGAAAGAGAGAGAGTTAGTGGGGGGTGTCATCAGAGCTGGTCAGGAGTTCATTAGTCAAATCCAGAGAAGTATGTGGCAGTGGGAGGTGTTTGGAAAACTCAAGACATTCTACGAAATAAAAGAAGAGATTTAATGATTTAAAAAGACTAGAGCATAAATATAATGTGTTGTTTTTGGAATTTGCTAAAAACACTTAGCAGTAAAATTAATGTAAAAGCAGTGATTTTGATGCTGCTCTCATGATAGTTGCTTAAAGCAAGGGAAATATAATTCTAAACAGATTATCTAGCTGATCAAAAACAGAGTAAGTTGCCAAATGCATCTTATGGACAAAAGGCAGCAGTGAGATTCAAACTAAATTCCTTAAGGCATAGTTTAGACTTGTTAAAATGCTAAGAAATGAGTAAACAATGATAACAGGATTTAAATATTACACAAAATAACCCTGTTATCAAAGAACGATGTCCTATTTTTAAACTAATTATGTAAAATATTCGTTTAAATGATACACGACAACTCCCCTCGGCTCTTCCCGAATCCCATGAAGCCACAACCCGCATGTAACATCAACTCTCCTGGCGCTCTCAAGTGCACTTACGTTAACGCAGGTGACATAAGTGCTGTTGCCAAAATCAGGAATTGGTCCCAGCGGAGTTTGTTTGATAGCTCCATTTTGTTAAGCGTCTTTCGCGACGTGACATTAAAACACTGGTGATAAGGTCCTGTACTGGATGAGAATATCAAAAGGAAGAAGAGTGCAGTATTATCGATGCACCGCCAAACGACCGAGGAGTGAAGACGGAGAACAGAGGAGTTCGGGGGCGAGAGTAAACGGGAGGGGGAGAGAAAGAGGGGAGGGGAGTAGATGCCTCTACAGGCGGCTGTTTGCTAATTATTGGCCAATATGAAAGTTGGATCACCAGTTGATCATTTTATTATTTGAGAACGTCATCACTCGTCGAGCGTAAAATGACGTCTCCAAACTTTTACGCACGAGCACTTTCCAAACAAATCTGGCGCAACGGTCTCAAGTGTTGTAGGTAATCTAAAATACTGGGCCCTATGATCATATTTGATAGAATAACAGCAAAACAAACATGTGTATAGTTATTCCTGGTGTTTGTTGGTGGGTCGAGGGAAAAGGAAGCACGGACTTCCATTTTCGGGTAGAACCAACAAAGAAACGCTCAGTAAAATTAAATATGGAAAATCAAAGAAGATTTTGTTGATAAAGGGTGAGTTATTTTAAATAATGAATGGGGGAGGGGACAGCTTCTGGTTCCACTGTACGACAGGGAGGCAGCAGCAGGCAGGCGGCTCCACTAACAGACCCTCCAACAATACTGTTTTTAGTCATGTGGTCCCCCTTCCTCCCACCTCCATCAGAGCGGCTGTTCTTCATTGTTGTGTTTGGAACAACTTCACTTTGTCAATCTAAAGTCTTTATTTCAAAGCATAAAATTGTATGCATAAATTACCAGACAGGCTGATCGGATTTTGAGACGGTGTGTATTGCACTATGGCGTCACGCGCTGAAAGATCTAATAGGAATTGATGATTATGGATTTATGAAAATGGATGATGTGAAATGAAAAGCGAGACTTCATCAATTCCTGAAAACATTTCATTGATTTTCAAGACTAGCATCTCAATTATCCATTAAAATTCTTTTTAATGTTAACTTATGATGAGGCCCAGTTTCCTAGGCCATGGGTAGGCTATGTGGACTCAGGGTGGACTCGATCAGGATATATTGATCTTGGTTTTTCCAAATTAAGCATATCAAACGCGTAAAGATTGCTGCTGAAACCGAAAGGTGCATGTGTGCTACTTTCATAAAATTAAGTTAAAACCCCCCTCGAACACGGTTCGCTTAGTGACACCAATTCATCTAATCTCCTTCCATTCCCTAAGCTGCAGCAATGAAAAGTGCATTAGCATTCTGCCTTGGTGTGTATATCTAAGTGGCTTAAAAAGTGATTTGAAGTTGATTTGTATATAAAAGGCCCCCTTTATCCGGATTGAAGCTCTAATCTGCTCGGTGTCGCATGACTGCTCCAGGAAACCCGTTTGAGCACCTTCATATAAGGCTCGAGTATAAACGTAGGATGGCTGTCATTAAAGCTTTTTACAAAAGCTCACTTCCTTTTACTGTCATCTGAGGGAGAGAGAGGGAGAGAGAGAGAGGGAGAGAGCGAGGTGGAGCGGGAGGCTGAGAGATTATTCAACCTACAACCGCTGCAGTGACTAATGTGGAACACGCAAGTTAGCAGATAAATGTCACATCCTAAACATTCACCCATGAACCAGTATGGAGAAGTTTTGGGGACATTTAAGCTCGCTCCTAGTCTGGGGTTTGATGGAGATGCCGCAAAGTGGCTCAAGCTGTGATTACACTGGGCTACATTGCGTCGAGGGAGGTCTGCAAGCCAGATGTTTGGACTGCTTTTTTTTATCCTTACTCGTCCCCCTCTTTTCCTGAGTTCATCATACATCAAACCTCTGATTGGAGGCCATATTTCATCTCTCCCGCGTTTGAAAAATATTTAAGTAGCCCAGCAGGCAGTGTGACTTATATGACAACAAAGGGCTTATTATTACCTCTATCTTCATTCAAGTTTGCAGCGCGCGTCTTGGACTATAAAGGCTGGTGATAATAGTTTTATTGCGCCTGAGCTGATATTAAGAGGTCCTCATAAATGGCACATTTATAAAAATATAATCAGCTACATGTAGGAGTGTAAAATTGCATCCCTGTAAAGATTTTTTTTTTTTTTTTTACCGTAAGAAGGAAATGTACAGAAATTGCCTGAGTCACTGCACATTTTGAGAGCGCATTTGGAGAGAGGAGGAGATGCGGTTAGGGAGTAGGCTAATCCAACCACCGGGTAAAAAGGGCAGTTTCAGATGGCTCATATTCCGCTGTAACTGTATTGTACCGTGACACCAGCTTTGAGCAGCGGCGGAGCAGCAAAGCGGGCGCACCCACAGCATCTGTACCAATACATCACTGCTTCAGGGGGCACTTCTCCTCTCTGCAAGACTGGATGCGGAAGCGAGCGCGCGGCCAGTGGGAAAATACTCTCAGCCGCGCACTTTTACAGAGAATCGATTCTGTGATGACCGTGAGATTCCACAAGTAATATGCGCAACACTGTGGACTGCCCTATTTTTTTCTCTTCCTTTCTCCTTTCTGCTCAGTTGTGTTTCCTTATTCATTGTGCGCCCTATGAAGAGCATTAACTATCCCTCCCTCCAATCCTATTGAAAGGGCTCCGAAAAAAACAGAGGGAGATGAGAGCAGCAAATCCCTTTTTTATTCCCCTCGTAGCGCTCAATAAGAGAAGAATGTGTTGCCTATCAGTCACCGAGGGGATCAAGTCTTCGGGACTGTCCCACGCGTTCAATGCGCCGTGCAAAGCATCACTGAGAGAGACAGAGTGAAGAGGACTGCAGCAGCAGCAGCAGCAGTAGCATCCTGCCTGGACACTTCACATCATTTAGCAACCTGTCTCCACTCAAGATCCAATTTAAGTCAATTAGGGCTGCCGGCTTCTCTCACCTTTCAAAGTCCTCTCATCGGACTGCGCTGTGGTGAGTATTATACACCTTGCAGCTTGGTGCTTTTAGTTAGAATTACACCGATTATTAGGATTAAATGATGACATAAATGTCATGTTGTAAACCAGAGAAGTAGAACAATATGCATTTCCAAATATTGTGTTTTGTATTTATCTTAGGCTTATTCTTCATTTATTATCAGATTCATATATTTGTGTTGAAGTTTTCAGACGGATAAGTGCCACTGAGAAATCTATAAATAGATTATAGCTTATTTGAGCGAAATGCATGACAGAAAAAGGTCATATTTGTCATTTTCCTCCCTTTTATCTGAACTGAAGTCACGATGAGGAGCCTGGCGCTGCTGTTGGGAGTGAAAGCCGCCTGCATCCTCCTGGTGTCTTCTCTCTCAGGCACAGGGGCCGTCAACAACAGCGGCCGGTGGTGGTGAGTCCAGCAGATTACTGTGATGTGATGATGCACTGATTCACTTTTAACTTTAAATTTGAGCATAAAAGACCCTGCGCCACTTTGCATGAACAGCGTTTTATTGGGTTACCACAGTCTACCGCTGCATGCTCGAAATAATGTGTTAGTTTTGGACTCGTTCACAACTTCTGTTCAGGGCTTGAAAAAAAAGAGCAACCGCAAAGCTTGTGGGATTTTTTAGCAGTCGTTTCCAAATTGCTCCACGTGAGCTCAGCAGCCAACTATTTCACTTTTCTCTTAAAAAAAAACATAATAATTTATTGTCCCTCTATTGAATTTAGCTGCAGCACATTATTTAACAATAAACAAATTTCATTTGTAATAATTACAGTTTTTATTTGCGGTAGATTTAATTTACTCCCTCTCTCTGTCTCTGGCTCCACGTCTTTTCAGACAGTGTGGTTTGAACACGAGACAACATTTTCAGACCAATGTGGGATAAATTAAATATGGATTTATTTCATAGCTGAAAGGAACCCTATATCTAATACTGTACATGCTGCTGTCTGAACTAAAACAACCTACCGCACAATAGTTCAATATAAAAAAACAAAAATAAAATCGGATCTGTAGAGTTTTAGGATATTGTCTTGCTTGTTTAAAAATCTATAAACTGTGGGATGGGTTTGTTGAAGTAACGATTTAACGAAAGATTTTTGCGGTGCCACGAGATGGACAGTATTTGCGCACAGCGGCAGTGCGTTTTTAAATATTTAAAAATGTCAGTTGAAATCCAAAAAAACAACTAGTGGGGGAAAAAAAGACACTGTTGAGTTTTGGAATGAAGAACACATCCACAAAAGATTATTATTAATGTTTCTCAGGCCTCACCGCACGAGCGTCTGGGTCAGCCCCTCTCACAGGCCAAGACTCGCCCGCTTTTCCGGAAGATAATGCTTAACAGGAGACACAGTCATTATACACTACACCGTGGATTAACAAAAATGCTGACACAAAAAGTGGAAAATAATACAGACTGTGCTGAAACAGTCAAATCACCAGAATGGCTGCATTTAGTGATGAAAAACAATGAGGACGCACAGGTGCCATGTTTGGACGCAAATATGGACACAACATTTTCTGATAACTATAAAAAGAGCAATTTTGTTATATTTATTCAGCAAAATTATATCATTGGATATTTTGATATTTTTCTATTTTTGGCTGACAGTGATGTGATGATCCTACTTTTTTTTTTGGTGAAACTGGATCTTGTTGTCCAACCATGAGTCATGCCCTGTCTAGAAGAACGTCATCATTTCTCTTTAGCTTGATCTACCATTTGAGTATGAAGAGAAAATGGCCAATAAAAAGAGAAAGCTGTGATGTTTAGATATTATAGTGTAATTTCCTGAGTCACTGTGACAGTGTCTTTATTCTGATGAGAGTTTAATAACATAATGTATGCTGCAAGTGAATATTTAGCAGAAGAATATAATTATTACCCATTCTAATCGTGACAGTGACAGATTATTATGTCTGGTCCAAGTGATTTATAAAGAGGTAAAAATAATACAGTTTCCTGTTATCTGCCAGGCCTGTAACCTGCATTGTGACTCAGAGACTCAGTGTCTCCTCCTGCTCTTGGAACAGCATGTGTCACTGTTTATTGTTGTAGTGCTAAATGAAAACTGTAATTTCAAAAGCACAACACTTACTGGACGCCAGGAGACATCAGTTTAAGAGTTTAGAGGGTCACCTAAGGAGCTACACGCATGAACTGCCAGCTCCTTGACTCTGATTTCCCTTGTCCTTGTGTTTTGCCAGGGGTATTGTCAATGTGGCTTCCTCATCCAACCTCCTCACCAATTCCAAGAACGTGCAGTTGGTCCTGGACCCGAGCCTGGCCCTTCTGAGTCGTCGCCAGCGCCGGCTGATTCGGCAGAATCCTGGCATCCTGCATGCCATCGCCGCTGGGCTGCACACTGCCATAAAGGAGTGCAAGTGGCAGTTCCGCAACCGCCGCTGGAACTGCCCGACCACCCACAGCCCAGCAATTTTTGGCAAAATTGTCAATCGTGGTGAGCCCCTCTTGTCTTTCTTACCAGGCAATATTTGGACAATTCTGGGCAGGATGTAATGGAATCTCTTGTGCACATTTAAAACACTTTGTCTGTAAATGCTATCCAATTTTGGGCGAAATTGGCAAATCCAAGTCTGAAAAGGCTGGATCAGGTTCTGATGGGAAGTTTTGATGTTGTTTCTTCAGGTTGCCGAGAGACGGCATTTGTATTTGCCATTACCAGCGCAGGAGTGACCCATGCTGTGGCTCGCTCCTGCTCAGAAGGGGCTATTGAGTCGTGCACATGCGATTATCGTCGCCGAGGTCCTGGAGGGCCAGACTGGCACTGGGGGGGCTGCAGTGACAATGTGGATTTTGGCCGGATGTTCAGCCGTGAGTTTGTGGACTCAAGCGAGAGGGGGAGAGATCTGCGCTACCTCACAAACCTACACAACAATGAAGCCGGCAGAATGGTGAGGATCTGATATTTCAACTTCATGTCTGTTAGAGTTTGTCCCTCATGAATCATATGTATTCGCTGTTCACATTCTGTGGGTGAGATTTCATCAGTAGCTTTTGGTTTTCCTGTCTGCAGACTGTGTCGTCAGAGATGCGTCAGGAGTGTAAGTGCCACGGCATGTCCGGCTCCTGCACTGTACGCACCTGCTGGATGCGCCTGCCCAGCTTCCGGACAGTGGGAGACTTCCTGAAGGACCGTTTTGATGGTGCATCCAGAGTTGTTTACGCCAACAAAGGCAGCAACCGTGCGTCTCACCGAGCCGACCCCCGACATCTAGAGCCCGAAAACCCAGCTCACAAACCCCCATCTGCCATGGACCTAGTCTACTTTGAGAAATCCCCCAACTTCTGCTCCTACAATGGCAAAACTGGCACTTTGGGAACTTCTGGAAGAACATGCAACAGCTCCTCTCCAGGCCTGGACGGATGTGAGTTGCTGTGCTGTGGACGTGGGTTCAAGACCCGGACTGAGAGCGTGACTGAACGCTGCCACTGCACGTTCCACTGGTGCTGCCACGTCAGCTGCCTGAACTGCACCAGTACACGAACGTTACATCAGTGTCTATGATCAGAGCTGGACAATTAGGCAAATATTCAGGCATATACGAGGAGCAAAGAAGAACTTCTTAGTAAAACAGGTAGTTGGCTGAGAAAAGTCACTCTAGCAAGCAGCTGGTTTGAGATGTAGGTAGAAGCTAGATCAGCTTCACAGCGGGTAAACTGATACAGGGAACTTTCCGGCACAAAAACTCAATCAGAAGATGGAGAAAAGCACAAATATGTGAACAGGGTATAGAGGGAGTATCTGTGCTTGCTCTTTGCCTTTAATGCTTAACGATATTAAGTATTTAAACACTACGACCGTCCGTGTGGAGTGGAAACCATCCACATCCCTCAAGTGTTTACACTGTGGATAAATAGAAGTAAAGGGACAAAAAGGATGTGGTGGATAATTGATTGCTGTAACCAGGTACTACTAGAGCCTTCCTCTCCCACACTGAGGGTAGAAACTGGACACAATGTTTCACAGATGTTCCTGTGGCCGGAGAGCCACAAACATGCGCTCTCATAAACTGTATTGTTTTCTTTTGCTGAAGTTTGGCTCCTCTCACATAAAACTGTGTGAAGTTAATCTCCAGGGATGGACTATCTGTTCCCAACTTGTGTACTTAAGACCTGGATGCAGCCCAACCACTTCTAATTCCCTCACCACATTTGCCCTTTTTGTTTAAGATTTCTCTGGAGCTGAATACACCTCAACCCCGATATGTCACTCTGATTTAACACAGGATGGTCCTGATGTGACTAGAACCAGTGCTCACCAAGAAAAACAGAAGCTGAATGAATACATTTTACTGAGGCGATGTAATTTGAATGTATTATCAATACACTGAATATTATGGCATGAGTAGAGGTAGTTTAGCAAATCTGTGGGGTCAAGATTAAAATAATTAATGAAGTATTAATGATAAAATGTGACTGCTCTCAAAATGAAATCTGATGCCACTCTAAGTTGTACATTGATGTAACAAAATACACAAAATTCCTGTAAATACATGCGTGTGGGATTAAAGTAGTCTAGATATAAAGTAGGCAAATGGTGTATTACTTCAAGTTAAGATTGAACATTTTATTTTTGAAGAATACAGCCTCTGCAGAAAAAAATAATACTGTATATCAGCTAAGAGAACCAAAACGCTGTAAATATTAAAATATCTGAATATATTTATGAAGACGTCACTTGTAAGTTTGCAAAATGATTTATGTGTCTGTCTGTGGCTGGAGAATTATTCTATCATCAGAGTCACGTCAGGAGATCTTGTTTTGACCTTTGTTTTTATTGTGATGTAACGTAGCTGACAACATTATCTCTTCTTTGCTTGTTTCCTGTAAAAAAAAACCACTTGTGTTTGGTCATGCACTGAATATTTACCTTTTTTTATTAGTGTAAATACAAAATATTTATTTCTGGAGGATTTTTATACTGTTATAGAGAGATGTAAGAGAAGACATTTTTTTTTAGATTTTAATCAAATGATTTAGGTTCCAGTTGGTTTTGTACTGTATGATAGAACAATAAAGTCTATATTTTCAATTAAGTTGCCCTCCTGAATGTGTCAACAGATGCTATTATGTCTCTTGTAGTTTCTGTGTTTGCGAGAATTTTGACAACAGACCAAGTGAACATATAAGCCTGTCCCTGGGTGTCCTTTTGCCTAATCCTATTACCACCACCAAAGCAGCCTCTTTCTCCAGCTCACAAAACATCTTTGCATCTGTGCTACCAACCACAGAGACAGAGCCTGCTTATCCAGCCACATACCTTATTTTTCATACAGTATACAGGGGTTTAATGCTTCATTTGCTTAATGTCTGAAAGAAATTTAAAAAAAAAAAAATCGTGAAAAATAATGAAAACCTCTGAAAGTCTGGCAACCTGACTGACCACAGACGTTTTGGAAAGCTTTAGCCCACCACAGTACAGGAGCAGGCAGGGTCACAGAGATAGAGCAAGAGGTGGAGGTGAAGCAGGAGACAGAGGCAACAAACAGAGATGGGAACGTTTCCGAGCATCACGAAGTAAACACGGAGAATCACAGGAGGCGGCTCTGCCTGTGGTCTGAAATTAGAGCGAGAAGTTAAGTAATAAATTGAGCAAAGGCTCGGTCAGCATCTCGAAGAAAGTCGAGAGTTTATACAAAGAACAAATCAGAGCGAATTGTTTGAATTTTGAAATACGATGAGGTGGAAAGAGGCTTGCAAAAACAGAAAAATGAGAGCTAGAAAATTTGTACTGATCACAGAATAATACATCTGATCCCTACCAAGGTAATATTCTGCAGAACTGTGCATGGCATGCAGTGTAACAGTTGACAAATTGGAAACAAGTGTGAAGAGTGAAAGCACACACACAATGAGACAGAGTGGATTGAAAAAGAAATAATATGCAATCATGGGTACACAGCAAGAAACAAAGGAAAGTGGTGGAAATTACAAAAAAAAGAGAAAGACGAGGGAAGGCAGAGTTCAAATCCCAGGCATGGGATGAGGTGGGAGAGTTAGTGGTGAGAGTGAGTGGAGGGGGTGCTGCCTGTGGGAGTGCTGAGGAGTCAGTGATAATTAGCTCAATTAGTGACAAAGGCAGTGTAATAAATACCGACTTAGTGTCTGGGTCCCTGCTGGCCTCTCCCTGCGCAGCCTGCGATGTGGCCCTGGCCTGACGGACAATTCATTAAACTGACAAAATACCCCACCGTCCAGGCGTGACGCAGCGAGTTAGCCCCCTACAGGCCCGGCTCATTGTTCTAATTGTCTGGGCTGGAGTCACTTTGTGGCCGCCTCCTCTTTCACCCACCCCGCCTTCACACTCTGCCTTCAGAAAACCCATGGAGTTAATGCCCCTACCTTACTCTGCAAGTAGGTGATCGGCAGGTTGGAAAAAAAAACAGTAAGAGTTCCTTGGGGTGGGGCTGCTGGTGGGGGAGGCAGTGGGATTAGCGAATGGAGGTTGCCTGGGAGTGCTGGGAGCAGCACTGATCGGAATGTAGGAGAGATGAGTCCAGAAGCTCGGATGCGGGACAAAGCGAGAGTTAATAAGGAAAGATTGAAGGGGCTGGCGACAATGGGCCGCCACCCGAGTCGAGATGAAATTGCTTCCGAGGATTATTGGGAGAGGGTGTGAGCATTGTAGGGTTTTTTTTGTGGGAGTATGAGTTTGGTTGGGCATTTGTGTGTTTGTGCTTCAATGTGTGTGTGTGTGTGTGTGTGCAGGGGCAGGGGGAGCGCTGGATTGATGGCTGCCCCTCTGGTTGGGGAGCAGGGGACCAAGGGAGGCTAACCGGCTGTTCCCACAGTCTGTTCTGCTGCAGCCACCTTTGACACACGGGGCTGCCAGGCGGCAAGCAGGCAGCCATGGAGAGAAGGGCACAAACAAAAACAACAGCTCCGCCGCACAAAAGTCACTCTCTGTGGAAGGCCAGTGGAGAAGTGTGAGGAGGGAAAGAGGGATGGAGAGCAGAAAGTGTGACAGGAAGGATGGAAAAAAAAAAGAAACAGAGATGGTACAAAACTGCACGGCTGAGTCCCATTTTGGTTTTAGACATGCCGGTACAGTTTGGTCAATATCTCAAGATAACAACACATTGACATCCAAATGCTGCTTCCTCAGGACTGCTATACCTTGATCCTGGGGCTAAGTGTTCGCTATGATATCTTCCATATCGTGGGTACAAAAAAATGGTCTTTACAAGACAAAACAGCCATCGACAATAAGCTGTGAGCTGTGAATGATATTGTCAAAACCTGCCGATGATTAAAACTCCCCCAAATCTTTCTCCTTACAATAACGGGTCAATCACCAGAGAAAGATGATGATATGGCACAACGAAGGCACAGCAGCTTCATATTAAAATTCCTGCTAAATTGTGGAAAAATGTTTGCCTGTTGGGTGGAGTTGGCTTTAATTTGAAGGGCGTACGATAAAGAATTTAGATTTGGTGTTGGGTCACAGCACTGAATGACAGGCTGCTTACAATAGCGGATGAATGGACAATGTGGCGTGGCATTGGTCTGGCTCACAATACAGATTTCATTTCATTGTTATCCTCGATTATGTGCCAATTAAGTGGGACATTGTTATTATAGGAACACCCTCATAAAGCTTGTGTAATAATCTCAAGTATTTGTTTGGTGCCATTAAGTGACCGCAGGGCTGTTATGTAATAAGATGCAGCCTCTCACACGTATTACATAAAGAATTATTACCAACCAAACCTCACAGAAAACTACCAAGTGGACTATTAGCAGTCAATTGAGTGAGTCAAATCGACTCAAATTCAATTTAGATTTCGAGGAAACAATAAAAAAAAAAAAGAGTATGTGTTTGTATGTAAGTTTGTGCACAAGCCAGTGTGTGTGTGTGTGTGTGTGAGTGAGTGTGTGTGGATGTGTGGATGGCAGCTGGGAGGCAGACACGGTCCAGGAGAATCATCCCCTAGCAACTGACCTTTTCGGCAGATGGCAGTTCCAGAGTAACAGCCACCCAGCATCACAATGGCCGTGGCCTCCTAACATCTCCATCACTTCATCATCTACCGGTTGTGCCACAACCTGTCACAGAGGAGAGAGCGGAGGTTACATTCATCCCGGCAAACGCACGCATGCATGTACGAACTCCCGTTTTGTTTTGTTTTTTCCCCTCCATGTCCATTTCTAGTCCAAAACATTCCAAAACATCGGTCTGAGCCCTCGTCCGACGGCTCCCATGTTTTCGGGGCGTACGGCGGGGGCAGTGGAAGGGATGCGAGGAGAGACTGATTTAGGAGAGAGACACACAGCGGACACTGCACTGCTCTCCGCAAACCTTCAGACACTCTCAAACCACTGTTTTCCGTTGTTGGGTTTTCTGCACATAGTGAATCAGGGTGGGAATGTGGACAGACCACTGGACCACAGTGAGCAATCAGTATGATGTCTGTGGTCAGGCTCGGTGCCCCTATGGAGCGAGATGGAGAGCAAGCCCTGCAGTTAAGGTGGGAGGGATGAAGCTTTTTTTTGTGCACAGTTTGCGTGTGCATTTGTCACACGTGTATGGAAATGTTCTCCATCTCCAAACATGGATGGATCTGCATGGGGTGATAATATATTCTAAGTTATCAACACCCACACCCACAGCAGGCCCTCTGGATTGCCTTGGCTTGATGGCCTCTTCTATGTTGGCCCGTTTTTTTTGTTGATATTAAATTTTCCCAACCTCAGTCCGACTGAGATAAACACCTCATCACTACCAAACATCACCCCTAAAAGTTCAGTTCATCGCAAACATCCAAACGACCAGCTTCAAGCACCATCTGACAAAAGATGTGGAACGCACAGGCAACAATTTGGTGAAACAATTATCCAAGAAGAAAAAGTAAAAACTCCCCAGTTACACATCTGTGAATGGTTAACCTACCGAGACCAGACAAGCGACAACAAACAGATAAAGTGCCATGTCAGAACGGGTTTGTCTGGGATTAGGAGTTTTAGATGGAAAAGTGCACGTCAGAGTGCGACTTTAAACCACTATATATTCTAGGGGAGATGATATGCTAGCAAACACTGTAAGACCTCCTGTAAACAGAGCTGTAATGATAGGGGAAAGAGTTTGGGCAAGGACAAGGAACAGTAGAATATATTTACACACATCTGACAATGTATGGGTACAGCACAGCAACGTTTCAGCTCCGAGAGCCACATGAAATATGAGCGCAAACTGTGGTGGAATCCATGTGACACAACATAAGCCTGCGCATAATTTCACCTGTCAGCAGGGATGAAGCCTGCATTTATTCAAATCAAACTGACGAGGCAGTGATAAATTGCAGCAATATGTGTCTGGCTATATTGAATGTTAACACTTCACCTCATCCAAATGGATCTCAGTGAAACTGTCTGACACTGGATTTTATTTTACTTGCATAAATGTGAGATCATTTGCGCTAAACGATGAAATACGACTTACCGCAGCGGGTCACAATGACTCTGCCAGTAAAGACGATTCTGATCATTTTATTATCGGTTGGATCGTGTTGTTATTATCTGGACCGCAGTGTGCCACCTCTGAAAAAAATAAACAGCACAGAGACATTGGTGATTATATCCAATCAAGTAATACTGCTGGAAACAAAAGGAGAAATGCTCAGTTTTTGGTTTTAATTACAAGCTGTGTTTTACAGCGACAGTGGGCGACGGCTCAGCACTGACACAGCAGCAGAGGAATGTTTATTTGCTGCAGTTTAGGAGCTGAGTGGCTTGCAGGAACTATGACACATTCCTGTGTCACTGGCTCTCCCGCTCGCAGACACACTTTTTGCATTCACACACTGGTCGCCCCATGTGTTCGTTCACAGCTACACACAGACAGACACACACAACTATTCCTCCTCTGTCGTGGTCCTACGCACATCCACAAAATGTGGCACCTCTGGATTCTGACAGCGTGCCCAAACGGCTCATTCCTGATGACTTAGTGTGACATGACTTACTAGGTCTGATACTTCCCCCATGTGTAACAGAGTGTGTGTGTGGCATTTTTACAGTGACTTAAAGATGAAGCATTCATGCCTTACTCCAGCATTAGGGCGACCCCTGCCCACAAAGTGTGCAAATGTGGATGTGCTTGTGAGCTAAAATGTGTGCGTGTTTGCTCACTTGCACGCCTGTGTGGCTGGCTGCGCACACCTCTCCATCTTTCTCTCTGCAGTCCCATCCATTATCCCCGGCATCTGGCAGCCAAAGCCTGTAAAGAAGACATTTCTCTTGGCAAGTGTTTTTTAAAGGCAGTGACACAGGGGACAGCCAACCACAGGAGCCACACATCTTCCAATCTACATGCATACTGAGAACTGTTTGGATAAGAGAACTGCCCCAGTCTCCTTCTTCTCTCTTCCAAAACACACGCATTTTCTTTCTGCGTCCCACTCATGCTTACACACAAGACACTGCTCCCACCCGTCCTTGTCTCTCTGCAACATACTCACCCAAGCTTTGAGGGCCTAATCACTTCCAGAGCCAGAGCGGTCCTACAAAAATGTGCTAGCAACCTTTCAATACGTTTTGCACCCTAAAAAGTTCCTTCTGGCCCCTGAGTGAGCATTGTTTTATTGTTGAGTGTAGTACATGGGCTGGCTGGCTGGACTTACACCGCAGAAGCTCTAAGTGCTGTGTTTTTATTCCCAAATGTGTTTAATTTAGTGACATTTAAAACAGCTTGATTTTGACAGTGGCGGTGTCCAAAGTGCAAAGTTAAATAGAGAAAATTGCTCTGTAAATGTCATCTTGAACCCACACTGTTGTCTCGCAGAGACAAATATTAAGTGCACCTGAATGTGTCCTTGGTTGACACTCTGCTGCTGAATAATAAACACATTCTTTGTATAATTGAAATGGCACAATAAGTGCATTAATTAACACCGTGTGCGTCCTGTCGCCCGTTCAGGGTACAGCTGGATCGAGCAGCTTCTCTGAACAGCAAGCACATGGGAAAACATCTTTGTTTTACTTGGCTGCCGCTCATAACGTTTTCTGGCATCTGGATCATCTGAAACACAAATGGGTGTGTTAGCTTGATAGAATAATTGTTCTGATTTTGATAGGCTACCAGCTTCACATCTGTCCCACAGCCAGAAGGTTTTCATCATAAATCATCTGCAATACAAGCAACTTTTTGGGAGTACAGCTTGATTCACTTTTTTTTTGGAAAATAGATGAATGAGTTGAACTGAAGAACTGTCTGTGAGGTCGGGGTCAGTTGTAAGTCAAGTGAATTTTACACAGTTTTGTCCACAAATCAACAAGAGAACTCAAACTCTTGTGGCACAGTATTGCTAATTAATGAGCCAATATACCTGTCCTCACTTGCAGGGAAGTGTACTCAACTACTTACAAAAATAACATATAAATTTATGTACTATCAACTAACGGTGTCCAATAACAATGTAAAGTTAAAAAAACAAAAAAAAACAAAACTACTTTCTATAATTAACCTTTCTGTTTAGTATGTGTTCATGCTACATATATATGCCTCACTCTGTGTGTGTGTGTGTGTGTGTTTACCACTGTGCAGATGCAGGTCAACAGTGATGCTGAATGCCTTCAGACAATACTGAGGGCCCACATACACCATCTTCACCTCACATTAGTGTCAGAGAGCAGCGCTGACCTGGAAACAGTGAAAGGCTGCCATCTAGTTGCATTGGGCTCAAATTACACTCCATAAGTTGGTTTATTAAACAGCACAGCATTTGGATAATTATTCACAGAAAGAGGCGACTAAGAAGGATTAATAGCTTGTTTTGGGGAAGAGATGAGTGGTGAAAAGTGGAGGGGAAATAAGGGATCAGATGAAACCCATAAAATTAAAAAGTTTTCAAGTTACAGCTAAAGGAAAAGCTAACGTTAGCTAAGCTTATAATAAATCGACCTTACCTTTGGTAGCATTTACAAACAGAAACTAAATAAACGTCCTTTAGAGACTATTGTGCAGCAGCCTGAGCTTATCTGAACACTTTTACACTAACTGTTAGATGCATGTATTTTAATGTGGCTGCAATAACATGCAGACACTTCCATGCTAATAGCAACTTCACACAACACCTGATGAAAGTGAGCGATCGGCGCATGCGCGTTATTGAGCTATTTTTCAATCCGTAATTTTTTTTTTTTTAATTATTTATTTTATTTTATTTTATTTCTAATTTAGCTTACCATAAGTAGCTTTTCTTGGACAATACACATTTATTTATTTAATATTTACACTGCATTATATATTTTATCTATTGTGCAAATTAACTCTAACTAGCCTACTCAAAGCATCCTCATTTAGTATCCAAACTGTTAGCTACAATCCTGATAACCAGCACAGGCAACAGGAAAAGACACAGTTATAATATGAAGCCTTAATTGTCAGTAATGTATTGGTATTTGCCTCTATAGCTGTGTATTGTACAGTTGTTAAAATATCTGAAGCAACTCCTCTGATAACTGCAACACTTTGTACCAACATGAGCTCAGTTATTATGCACTGGCCTGGAGGCAGCTTTAAAACACAAGTGTACCACATCCTGAGCAGACTGGTTTTTGTAGCAGGTAGTTAATGCATACAGTTTATAAAGTCAGTGTAAAGTACAGTCACCCTGAGATCAGATTAAATCTAATCAAGGACAAATGACAATAACTCTGACAAAAAAGATGGTAATGTATTATTCACAGATGGATGAACTAGATTAAGTGTGTGTCAAATTTCTGAAGTTTCCTACAAAACACCGGTGAGATCTGAAAACTTCATTGAAAATATAATTTTAAAAATCATTAGAACAACTGCTCTTGGAAAACAGGCAGCTGTAATAGATTAGTGGTAAATCAGGTAAAATGAAGATATCAGAGAATCAGTCAGATGTGCGTGCCGCCTGAAAGCTTCCTGTTTGAAGACAGGTGGCAATTCTCTGTAAATTCACCACCAAAACTCAGCATATTCACACAGGGATTGTGAGCAGATTATTTCCTCAGAATTGTAAAAGCTGCACATACCACAAGTACGCAATGTTTTTCAAGCTGTGCCAAGTTCTCACAGCAGCCATAATGATCTTGTGTGCATTGCACTGCTTCACAGCAGCTTGTTTGTTTTGAATCATTTATGCTGGCCATTTTTAAAGGCATTTTAAAATGAGGACATTAATGTGGAATATCACATAAAGGCTGCTGCTTAAAAAAAGATTTGTGACAAGTCCGTCTGCAGTAAAATTGTCAGAATAGCCTGTAGATGTATTTGGCTGTTATGTAGACTGACAAATAAGTGGCTTTACTGATTGTGCTTTACTAAATCGAGTAACTGTAAATACCAAATCATTAATTAAAATAGTTCTGTTTAAAAATGCAGCTATGTAAATACTCTGATTTTCAAATAACAGGAATTGGTGAATCACCAAAATAAAACAACTGTCCCTTACCTTTAACAGCTAAGTCTCAAAAACAAACAAACAAACAAAAAACACACAACATCTCTACAAAACCGAATTTAACTTTGCACTTCCACACAGATTTTTCAACAATAAAAACTTTTTTTTTTTTGTATGTTATGTACTTTTTGTGCTGCACCTGGAATTTGTATGCAGGGGCACCAAAATAGATTTTCCACAGCAAAACGTGAAAAAAGGTCAAAACTAACCTGAAACAAATAGAACAAAGGTCTGTGACACAGGCCGAAAGGTCACATGAGCACAAAGCAGGGAAGCTGTCACTGTTAACATTTGTTTCAAATGTTTCTCAGAAGAAAAGAAAAAAACACACACTGCTCTCTGCATCTTTAACTTTCGCTATGGAAAATAAAGTTAAATGCTATTTTAGATTTATTACAGTGACATAAATATTTTCAATGAATAATTATTGCAAGCTTTTAAATGGCTGGCAAATATGTGCTAATTCCCAAAATGTGAACATAATGTTGAATATTTTGATACCTGAAATTATGCTTTGCTACATGATCCAGTTGATGCTGTTTATTGTTTAATCTTGCTCTACTCTACAATCCAAATACATGAACTTACCTTTTTTCTAATAGAAATATGATAACTTTGAATGATAAACGTGACAATTAATATTTATGGATACCTGCTGAAGGTCTACTTAAAATGTATTTTGTCATTGACTTAATTTAGCTAGACCATGCGATTCCCAGCCACAGTACACCCATAGATTATTACTATTAGACCACAATATGTGCACTAGACAGTCAGTGTTATCATATTCAAACCAGAGAAATTCACTTTTACAATAAATGTAACTTTATTGACAGTAAAAAGTTTTGAGAATATCGAGGGGCACGCATTTGTAACTGCAAGAACATCTTGGAAAGCAACATGACTTTCTGAAATAATGAGGCAGTTGTACATCTTTAACTTTGAGGTAAAGTGTTTTGTCATGTTACATCATTCACAAAATATTTTGTATAACATTGAGTCCACACAAGGAGACAAAAACCCATGCCTCATTTTCACTTCTCGAAAGTACTTCACATTTCAAAAATAATTCACAATTCAGGTAAAAGCAGAAAATGACAAGCACACATGCTATATTCCATTCACACACACATTTCTCTACTTATCAAACCAAGTGCATTTTTAGATTACTTTTTTTCTCAAACTGTTTCAAGTACGTTTTGCCTGCTATTAAAGGAAATCAAGTCAAACTATGAAGCAGCAAACCCCACAATAACAAGTAAGAATACTGAGTTTGGTCTCATTCATGTTCCCAATATTAACATTGTCAGATAACTCACCATACTGTAGCAATAAGGTATTTGGGTGCTATAAAGAAGCAGGAGGTAACATTTCATGGACTTGAGGAATATGCTGGATAAGATTTGGAATATAGCTGATTAAATACACCAAGGCTGAAACAAACAACACTAAATAGATAACCACAAGTGATAACTGAACAGATCCAAACTGATTTGTTGTTAATTAATTCTTTAAATAATTTCTTAACTCACTTACATTATGGAAATTGTTCAAAACCTCGGTCTCAATTGCCGAGCGCAAAACCACAAAAAAAGAACTGTTGTAGTTTTAACTGATGTTTAATTCTCAGTCACACATTGCAGCAAACTTGAGTGCAGACGGCAGAACCAGTGCATCGCTGTTGGACTCTGTAGAAGGCCGGCTCCGTTAAAAACACACTGGCGTCGCAAATCGGATGATCAGTTATTGTGAGTATTATGCGATTTATCAGTGCAGTAGAACAATCACAGAAAAAAATTGGTAAAGCCATCAAGTGCCTCAGCAAAGATGTTCATATATAAGCAGGGAACCTAAAAGTGCAATCCTGTGTAGGTATAGCACCCTGGGCTGTCAAAGTCAGGCTCTTACTATACACTAAATGGCTCGTGGTCTGATCTGCACCAGTATTCTAAGGCTCACTTTAAAATCCAAAATTTTATATTTGAGCCCTAAACTCCCATTTCACCCTCAGGAGCTTTTTTTTTTTTTGTTCAAGTTCATTTCCTCCATGATTTTCCTTTGTCCTGAATATTCTCTCTTCTGAGTTGACTTCACACACTGTCAAACCATGCTGTAAACAAGATGTATTCCTACAACCACTGTAGGAGTTAAGGCAATCCATTTCTGTGCTTCGTCTGTGACAAAAGCTCCTCCCGGACCCAGAGGCACAAAGCTCTCAGTGCATATTAAGCTCACCTAATGACACTACACAAAACACCCTCCTCAGCCACAAAAGCAAAGCTCTTAGTGCACACTAAGCATTACGATTCTTAAGGTGTAGATGCCGTGCTTTTCTTCACTGCATGTGCACATGATCTCCTAAAAGTGCTAACTACTTAAAATCACTTAGGAAAAGATGGCTAGTCAAGATTTTAAAGCACCAGTCCCCCCTCCCCCCCCTCCCCTGCCATTTTTTTTAAAGTTTATAAGGAAATCTCTAAAGAAGGCACTTTGGAGGCAAAACCAATAGTTCTGCCACATGATTTGATATGGGAGTGCAATCAATCATAGAATGTAATTTGCCTCCACTAAACTTTAACTGGTGCAGTGAAAAGATTCTTCAGTATAATAAATATTCTCACAATAAAATCACAAATCCTTTTAGTTAGAGTCGGGATTTAAAGCAACTGATCTGGTGCAGAACAAACGTGAGCCCGCGACTTTAGAGAGCAGCAGTCAGTCGACTCTTCTCACCCGGCCACTGTCCGATCTCCTCAGCCCACCTGGTGCTCGCCACGGCTGATGTGAGATGAGAACTCGTAGCGGTCCTGGCTGCGGTGGCCACAGATGTTGCACTCGAACGGCTGGCGGAAGCCGTGACAACCCATGTGGATGGTGAACATGACATGGTCCAGAAAAATGATGCGGCAGTGCCGGCAGTGGAAGGAGCGCACGGGCCTGCTATCCCTGTCTAACACCTGCACAGTGTCCCTGGAAGAAAGCGGCGAGCCGGAGCTCCTCTTTACTATGGTGGGGGGCAAAGGACATGCTCGCTCCCACTCTGGGTCCAAGTCTTTGGCCTGGCAGGGGCTGGAAGTGGGATTGCTGCGGGGCAGTGCTGGGGTTTGGTAGTGGAGGTGGTGGTTGTTGGAGGTACTTGTCGGGGCTGTAGCCCTTGTGCTCTGCTCTTCTGCTGTGCTCTCTGTGTCCGTCGAGTCGGGACAGCCGTTGGGTGAGGTGGTGTGGCTATGTGCTGAGGGCTGGTCGTCGCGGCCTT